>VXAA01002282.1:2468-31618 GCA_013399115.1 Anseranas semipalmata | reverse complement strand
AAAAAAAAAAAAAAAAAAGCTGTGCTCCAGAATGTTGTTCCAGTCATTAACAATCCTTTTAGGTATGTTTTTTTGTTTTTTTTTTTGTCCCCCCCATCATCACTACCTTATATGATGCCATTTAAAATAATTATGTTTTACCTGATTCTCAGATTGTAAACAGCTTTTTCAATTGTGCATTTGACCAGGAAGCTAAAAATACAGCCTCTTTCTAGATTAGCCATTTCACCTTAGCTCATGATCATTATACAGAGATGGTGAGCCACTTGATATTCACTCACAGCAGCAGTAGTCTGCAAACAGATGAATTGAATATCTTATTTAAAAATTACTTTTACACAAAGAGTATGACATTTATCCAATGTACCCATGTGAACTGTTTATCTCCATATAGATTTTTTTTTTAGATAATCCTCTCTAAATCAGCATATAATTACTAGACATTTATGCATGTGGAAATACTCCCATTAGAATGTCAATTTTTGATATATAGATATCCTTTTTGATGTTATATCACTTTCCATCTATTTAAACAAAGATAGAAGGACAGATAGTCATTTCATGTCAGAAGTACTAAAAAAGTTTTAATGCAGAGAAATGAGCTACAGGAAACATGAAGCATGAGATTTATGATTTTAAGCATAGCCGTATGTTAAATCTGTTCTCACTCTAAAAGCATTACCACTGAAACACGACTATAATGTGATTTTATATCAATATCTGCAATTAAAGAACAAATCTGAAATGTTTATGATACTAAGTTGAATTAAATGGAGCTAATGATACAGACCTTCATTTTACATTTTCTCACTGAAATTTAATGCTAAATTTTAAGCATAAAAAGACAATATGTGATTATTATTCAATGTTTGTATATTTATATGTGTTAATAAATGCATCAGTGAAATAGTTCCTACATAGAGCTTACCAGTTAACTTGTAATACCAAAGAAAGAAACAAAAATGAGCGATCTCTTTATCTTTATATTTTGTGATTCAGTTGTAACAATGTCAAATTCATCAGCTGTTTTTGATGAAATTAATGGCCTCAAATCCAGAAATAGTAACAGTTCTGCTTGGGTTATGATTGATTTCTTTTCAGGAGGAGTGATAGCTTTCATTTTGCACATCACATTTTAAAGTGCTAAAAATACAGTCAAATTGCAGAGATTTCAGAAGACAAAGCCAAAATGATACAAAATTTGGAAAACTGGGGAAAGACCATGACTGGGTCCTTGCTAAGAGAGAGTAAAACTGTCTGTAGGGTTACAAAATAATTTCATAACATTTTTGGAACAGAAATGATCAGTTGTCAGAGATGACAGAAGAAAAGCTAACAAGCTTCACAAGAAAAACATGTAGGTTTGCACTCCAGGTAAAACTTTACTGGTCAAACTTTGTTTGCGCAAACACTGTTTGCACTCAGTGTTGAGTTCAGCACTGAACCCACTAATGTTATATTGACAGGTATCAGGTATGAACATACCCCTAAAATTTTAAAATGGTATAAAATATCTTAATTATATGAGTTGGGTAGTTCTGACTGATGAAGATAACTGGTATTTCAATAGTCATTTGCCCATCAATTTATTTAATCAAAGTAAAATAGGTAACAATTACATCTGCAGTCAAAATAGAAAAATAGGCTACTAAGCCCCCGCAAATATTACTTCGAAATATTGTTGCTAAATTCCTTAACATTTTTTTCAAAGTTACTATTTACATTCCACATATAAAAATTTTCAGCAGAAGTCCCCAGAGTTTTGTGTTAGAAGGTTGAGTAGAAACTGGCATTTCAGAATTTCATTTTATGCATTACAAAATAATGAATTTTCAATAAGATCAACCTTTCAACACAAATTATTAGATCAAACAAACTTGTTTCCTAAGAGATATGAGGCATGAAGGCAGAGTCGGTTTTAGAAACAATTTGGGCAATTGCTTTAGGTCTAATGGTGACCCGCTAAACTAAGTTATGTAGTCTGCATCTGTTTAATTCACTCATTCAATGCCTATTTAGCCTTACATCTTAATTTATCTGTTGTTTGCCCAGAAGACTGACGATGACTTTGCCTTCAGATGGTCCTAGCAATGTAACTAGGTGCTTCAAAGATCTGATGGTCTTGAAATGCTCAGCTCAATTGTTTCTAGAATTTAGCTCAAAATTTAGAAAAACAGCTTTATTGTTTTAAATTCCTCTCCATCCATTATCTGATATGAACACTGTGAAGAAGATTTGACCAAATTTTTAGACTCTTTAAGAAAATGGAAATAAAAATGAGGAGTGAGGAAAATAGAAGGAAAATTAAAGTCTAACATTAAAACAAACCAAATAAAAAAGATGCTTACTTATGATTTATTCATATTTATGCTGTTTTAAATGATCATCAAGCATGTGACTTGCTAAATCATTGCTACAAAAGCAGAGTTTGATACAACAAAGCTTAGCAATGCTTTATTGTCTTTAAGCTTCCACGTTACTTCCTGCACTTGTTTTTCTTCACTGCCTATCCTGAACTTCCATCATGCTTGTTAGTCTCATATTTTCTTTGCAGCAGATACACTCTAGCCCTCGAGACCACTCATTTGATTTTCTCCTAGCTTTGGGACCAATCTGTGTATCTATGTTCTGAGTGTTTATACAGTTTGCAGAATGGGAATTTATGACAGCTGATAAGAAGTTTCTTTACTTGTATCTCAGTTTTTCTTTGAAGACAATTTTACAAACCATGCACAAGAAGCAAAATTTGCTGTTGGATCATGCTGTGCCACAAAGAGAGCTCTACTCTATCCCACTGATAATGTGACAATAATTTCTAAGCAAATTCCTGTTTCATTTTCTTTACTGCTTATGTGGCAATATTTTATTTAAGCGCTTTGAGAGAAATGGCATTATTTGTTTAATCATTTGGAAGCTACAATGTTTACTCCTTTATCTATAGCAACAAGAAGGGCTTTGCATCTGCTTCTAGCACAATGATGGCCTCGTATTCACAGAAGCAGAACTCTTCCTTTTCTCAGCTTCTGCTGTTTCTTGTCTAAACCGTTCCACATCCCCCTCACACATACACACACATAGCTCCATTTGGAGTGTATTTTATGCCTTCTCTTTCAGGGCACAACAAATATATTTCGTACTTACATAAATGGCATTATTTTCTTTTCTGTCTTTTGTACCAAGATTCTTTTCAAGTAGAGAACAGCAGACAAAGCAACAGACCTTAATATAGTAAATGTAAGAAGATGATTTATTGAGAGATTTCAATGAAGTAACTTCTTTTGCCATAGGTTGGAAACTTATTACCCTAGGTTACAGATTGCTTTGGAAGATCTCCAATAACTGTCAAGGTGGTGCAGCTTTATCAGAGACTCTGGAATGTATCCTTCTAACTTTATGAATATCTCAGTGGAGCAACAGTTAAAGAATCTTAAAATTTTATGAAGCAATATTTCAAGGTTTTTTCAGGCTTGATTTTTTCTACTGCCTTGCCCTCTGAACAGTACGATATAAAATACTGTTTTAAAAAGGTAGAGTTTGAACATATTTTGCAGATGCAAATGATTAAATGAGTTGCATGACATTTCAGAATTAAACTCTGCTGTCTCACAGAAAATCAGGAAAATACAGTAGTCAGCCTTGGTAAAAGGTGGCTAACCCACACTCCTATCTTAAATCAATGTGGGGTCACATAGAAGATCTGTTTCTGTTCAATTTTATTTTTGTGAAACAGAATATATTATCTGAATTGGGGAAGCACCAGTGTTAGATAACCGACACCCAAACAAAACAAAACAAAACAAAACAAAACAAAACAAAACAAAACAGTAGTAGTATTTTTTCCTTTGGAGAAGGATTTTCAAGTTGAATGATTTATAAAACAAACAAATGAACAAGCCCTACATACTAAGAATTAAAATGTAAAAAAATATCAACTATATGATTATTCATTGTCTGATTGAATCTGCAAGGGGGTTGTTTTATTTTATTCTGTATTGTAATAAAGGATGGTCTTTTTTTTTTTTTTTCCTGCCAGAAAAATGGCTTAGTTTCTCAAAACATGGTTTTGTAACAGCCAAAAGTGAATAGTCAATTCAGATCAAATCCAATGAATACGTTTGATAGAATAAGTATAGGAACTAATAACAACAATAATAACAAGAACAACAATAATAATAGCAAGAAGAACAGCAACAAGAAAAACTGGTGAAGGAATAAAGGGACAACAGTTTGGGCTGTATTGAAGAGGGTTTGATTTTGAGCCATAGGACATACTGAAAAGTTCTCTGTAGAGACAGAGAGAGATAAATATGGCCAAACTCTTGATTTATCTAGGCTTTTCAGCAGGTAGACCTATGTAGATTGTTTGGTTTTCTTACCCACTTAGCATTACATCCAACACATTAGGTACTTCTTCCATCTTATATACCTTAACACATATGAAAATGTGGGTTTTATTATGTCTACTATCTATACTTTAACATATTTCTGTATGCACTGTCGTATGTATTGTTTGACACACCTGCCAAGAAGAAGAAAAATAAACAAATCTAGCTTGTCAGAGATCTGGGTCACCATACTGCTACAGATAAGCAAGCTATTGCTGCTACCGTATCTGTTTACACATTTTTTTAAAGTTACTTTCATAATGTCATAATTTGTGTAGGGCATAGATGCTCACCCCCAATCACTCTTAAGAAAAAACACAAATATAAACACAAATATTGCTAGAAATCTCTACAACAGCAGCCTATGTATAAATCAGCTCCAGAATCTAAATACAAAACTCACTACAGGAAGAACTGCTACTGCACAGAATCACAGAATCACAGAATCATTTAGGCTGGAAGAGACCTTCAAGATCACCTAGTCCAACCTAAGACCTAACACTAACAAGCCCTCCAATGAACCATGTTACTAAGCTCTACATCTAAACGTATTTTAAATACATCCAGGGATGGTGACTCAACTAATTCCCTGGGCAGCCTGTTCCAATGCCTCACAACCCTTTCAGTAAAGAAGTTTTTCCTAATATCTAACCTAAACCTCCCCTGGCGCAACTTTAGCCTATGGCCCCTCATCCTATCACCTGACACGTGGGAGAAGAGACCAATCCCCACCTCGCTACAGCCTCCTTTAAGGTACCTGTAGAGAGCGATAAGGTCACCCCTGAGCCTCCTCTTCTCCAGCCTAAACAACCCCAGCTCCCTCAGCTGCTCCTCGTAGGACTTGTTCTCCAGACCCCTCACCAGCTTCGTTGCCCTTCTTTAGACATGCTCCAGCACCTCGATGTCCTTCCTGCAGTGAGGGGCCCAAAACTGAACACAGGACTCGAGGTGCGGCCTCACCAGAGCCGAGTATGGTAAATTTGGGGTTGAAATATGCTCTTGGCTATCTAGACTGTAGTCTAGACTGTAGTTCCACTGACCTTAAAGGTCATTTCCCAAGCATCATTCTGCTTTATTGATTTTAATCAAGAAATTCCTCGACCCCTCTCTGAAAACTTTTATGACAAGGCTTATTCACATGAAGTACCTGGTATTTATCAATGTCATTCAGCATAGAAGTTATTTTAATAATCTCTTGATAATTTTTCTTTTGTCTCAGAAAACACACGTAAAAATAGTTCTTAGATTTAGGTCTTTGGATTAGTCAGTAGAGACTAAAACAATGGTGCAGAATGTTGTATGCAAGTCAGGAAAAGCGAGGCTAACATAGCTCGAAAATATAGAGGTAAGTCTATATTTAAAAGAAATCCAAATGTAACAAGATATAGGAATAAACATGTCAAGTACTTTAAAAAATATCTCGTTGCAAAAAAAGTATCCAAAGATATGTGTTTATGGCATAAATAAAGGGGATTAGTGTAAATGCAGGACAAATAAAAAAGTAAAAAGAATCTTTCTTTTGAAGTCAGTAGCTGAAGAACTTGGAGAGCCTACTGTGTTACTACGAGGAGTATTTGTTCAAAAGGTATAATCCGGTCAACAGAATATTTTAATATCTTTGGAAGTGGTTGATTTTTTTTTTTTTTTTTAGTATTGTTAACTTGTTAACTGATTTATTTTTAAATACTCAAAAATAATTCCCTATGGAAAAAGGAGGTTTATAAATTGCAGAAAGAAGTGCTACCAGGGAGATGAGACAAAGACAGAGAGGGTGTTATGCATTAAAAATGTAATTTGCTGAAAAATGAAAATCATGTTTAATTATGGATTATGGCCAGTGACTCCATTTATATCAATTACATAAATGATCAGAAATAATTTAATATCTAGTGATCCTACTTTTATGTATTTAAAACATTTCTTCAGAATTCATCAATATGATATCTGTGTAATTGGTAATACAGAGGATAATATCATAATTCCTCAAAAACTTTTTACAGAAAAGAAAGCATTGCATCAGTTTCTGAAGTTTTGCACATTTTATTGCAAGGTCTGTCGTGAAACTGAAAACAGTTTCAAGTCAAGGAACTTGAATTGATTTAATTAATTGCCAATTAACAACTTCTGATCACTGATTCTGGTATTGAAATAAATAAATAAATAAAACCAAATAAACAAACAGACGAAAAAAAAAAAAAAATCTCTCCATTTCCTGGTCTCCAAGTCTCCCGTCCCATGTTATGCTCAGTCCCTTTGGCCAGGTGGCACAACAGATAGAGCACAGTGCACTGTGGTTCCTATTTTGTTACTCCGGTGAGTTCCTCCACCAGCCACAGCCTCTTTGAAGTCATACATCCTCCTCAGATTCTTCTCTGTCCCTCCTTGTGATGGCTGCTTTTGCTCCTACTCTTTTTGGGGCACCTATTTTTCTTTACTTCAATGTTTCTCCTTCTCTGGTGTCCCTTCTGCCCTGGCATCTCTTTTATATCACTGCCTGTGTGTCTACTCCTGCATAATTGTGCCTATGTCTCTTAAGAATCAAATCTGAATGAATATTATCTTATTTGTGAAAATAAGTTTTTTTTTTTTTTTTTTTTAATTATAAATGCAAATGGAACCTCATGAAACATCTGGGCATCTGTCCAAACATACATAGTTTTAACTGCATATTAAGATCATCCTTAAACCCAGGGAATACCATGTCCTAAACTGTTTGAAAGGTTACTGTGGCCAGTTGTCACAAATTGGCACAGGAATCAGGAGGAGTCGCCAAGCAGGAATGCTAATGAGGGAAGAGAGTAGGAATCAACGTGGAGGACAAATGTCATGACATTTGTGAAAAGAACATCATACCACAATGATGTGCTTATAGTCATACATTTTATGAATATGAAAGAAAAACCCAAGGTTAAGTAATGTAAATAAGAAAGCAGTAAGCTGATCCTAAATAAGTCTTGGTTAAAACAATTAGTGAGGATCCAAGACTTTTCTTTATATTTGCCTTATCTATTTGCCTTACATTTTCAGCCATGAATAGTGACTTTCAAAGCTCTGCTTTTGATGGCCAAAGCTAAGATGCCAGAAAGACAGCCAGATTCAAAGAGTAATATTCATTGACTGAGTAGTTGAAACGTAGTTGAAAACTGGGACTACTTAAAGTGCCTTGAATTTCTAATTGTAACATACTACCTTCTTGCAATTAGGATATTCAGAACGTTTACTGTTTGTAGACCTTTCTTGTATTCCAAAATGCTAAGTACACATTTATTTCTGTTTCAGAACAATATTTAAACTTTTAAGTTAGTAACAGGCCAACTGTGTTACCTCTTGTAGTCCATATTGTCCTTGTTATTGCAATTAGTAGGCTGCTATGCTTTAAATAAAGTGGATGTCATAGAAAAGTAGGAAAGCAATCATTGTTTAACTGAAGAATTAAGAAATAAATAAATAAATAAATAAATAAATAAATAATGTAGAAATTACCCAAAATGTTAGAAAGAATAATTTTATGATTTTTTTTTTTGGTGGTTGTTCTCTGAAATTGTTTTCTAAGTCTCCTTTTCAACTAAATTGATCTCTCAGTTAATCTTCTAGGAGGCTACTCTTGTCAGAAAACACATCATCTTCCATTATTAAACATTCATATCCCAAATTAATTAAGAGAAAGAATAAGCAAAAAGAATGCTCAATTACGATTTCTCCAAATTCAAGTTGCTGAAAAGATTAGAAGTTCATGAAGTTTTGCAATGCCTTTAAATATGTTAATACAAGTGATTTGTGGAAAGAGTTTTTTCACCAGGTTTCACAGACAATTGAATCAAAATAGCAGGAAAAAAAAACAGTTGTGAATTTAATTGATTGAATGTTTTTCTAGAATAACGAACATCATAGAATTTTGTCTTATTTTGACAATCTTGTTTTGGCAAAGTAGATGAAGACAAACAACTGCCTCCTTGATGTTGTTCAACATTTCCAGACACAGACCAGAAAAAATGCTTTTTTTGTGTTGTTAAACTGATATTTTTCTCAATATGACTAGTATTTTTCATATGTGCACTTAGCCTCAATTTGAGCTTTTGTTTTGTCAGATTATATCTAGAAAATATTTTCTGCATGGAATAAAGACATTGCATATATAGTTCTACCAAGTTGTGAGCACAGGAGAGAGCATGGTAGCAGCAATTGCCTCAAGCAACGTGCAGTCACAAACTCCAAGGCTTTGAAGTGCCTAGAAAGGGTAGAAAGCATGAGGTGAAGAGTGAGGGACCCATATGAAAGGAGCAGCTGATTCCCATGCTAGTGTCTGTGTTAGTCAGCAAAACACAGTATGACAGGGTGTTAGGGGAATCCATTCTGTAACTTTTCAAAAAGAGTCACAGCAATTGTTTTCTCATATGTTCCTCAGCTCCCCTCAGGATTTGCTCATTTACTGGGATGTGGAGTATTATCTCTCAGCATGGGTCCTACTTCTAAAAGCCAGACTAGATTTCAGCACAAAGAGAGAGCAAAGACCAATAGCACTTCCTTCTAAAGTGCCTCGTACCAGTTTGTTATGCATGCTAAGACTTTCTCCACAACTGCCAGTCACACACTTAGAGCATAAAATAGATTTTACACAGACTCCCTGAAGTATCTGTCTGATGGATTTCATCTGTTGAAACAAAACAAAACAAAACAAACAAAACAAGCAAACAAACAACAACAAAACCTGTACCGTTTCCTGCTGTCTTTGGAGTTTTCAGACTCTGGTATTGCTCCAACCTGCCTCACATAAGGACAAAAGATTCCCTGGAAGTAATTCAGTCACAGATGGTGGAAAGACTAAAAAGGTACATATGATACAGTAAGCTTAGATTAAAATAGATAGCTCAAATAAATGGTTCCCACTGACACTAACAAGACCAGTTTTAATACGGGATTCATACCCTTCCACTGCATTTGGTATTATTTTTTCTTTAGAAGTACAAGATAGGTAGTTTGTCAGCACTGGGGCATCATTCTACCCTCTGTTTCTGTTAAAGCACAAAAAAAAAAATATTTGTAAGGAACAAATATGTGGAACAGGGAAGTTAATGCTCTATTAGGCTAATAAAAATACAACAACCCATTATTATTATTAATCTGGATACAAGAGATAAACATGTTACTACACGTATTACTACATAGACTCCTTAATACCTATCCTTTTTTCACTGATGTTATGTTCACTTTTCCAGTGTCTCTCTGGGCCTAAGGTATCAGTCTCCTTTAAAAAGAATGGAAGAATGGTCTCAGACCACCTTGGTTCTTTTACAGAAGAATGAGAGATTGCTGGAGACGCTGACAGATGTTTTGCTCATCAGCTGGGGGCCAATGGAGCATGCGCCACAAAGCAAAATAACTATTAGTCCATCATCTTACACCATAAATAATGAGCAAGCCAAGAGCCTTTTGAGCATTTCTGTACAGCAGCTGGCTGCATGACAGGATCTCCCTTTGAGTAGGGACACCTCTTAAGGTCACGCCTGCTGCAGAGATCCCTTACTCCTCACGAGAGATTCTTTGCAAGGATCTGTTGCAGCAAGTGATTTTAACATCTGGTGAATTCGAATGCCTGACACATGGAATTATAGTGACTATATGGATAAAATTATCCTGAAACAATTTAAGTTCTGTTTTATTCAGATTTTTCCAGGTTTGTCAGCAAGTCCAGAGATATCAGTTTTGTCAACAGGCAATGAACTGCTGAGGTGGTTGCTTAAGTATCTCCAGTTTTCTGAATCAATCAGTTCCACATCTTGAAAGAGTTTGCAGACCTTGACCAGTACCAATTTTGGTCGATACCAATATTTGACCAGCCAACTCCAGTATTTTGAAAATAACAATGTTTGATAAGTTCCTACCTGAATAGTAAAAATTCTAGTTTTTGCCTATCTGTCCCACCACCTTCAAAACTGCAAAATAATTTTGTGTTCTGAAGCATTTTCAAGTTAGAGATCAGATTCTCCTCTACTTTTGTAAGTGTGTCAGGCAAGAAAAAATTCTCTGTATAACATGAAGCCTCACTTCAGACTTACAGCAATGTAATTCATGGCATAATGTGGCATATTGATTGTTTTCATTAAAAAAAAAAGATGATAACTAATGCTTATTACTTAGGGGAAGGAAGTACAAAGATTACAAACATAAAATAGATATTTATGTGGATATCCTATATTATCTCCCTTTCAACATTCATTTTATGTAGTGTAAACATGCTTCAATAAAGTCATATTTAGAAAACTCAGGGCCATCTGAAGGAAGTCAGATGCTCAACAAAAGGATGTTCAGGGAGGGAACTGTTAGTGCCATATACGTCTCCCATTTCAGGATTTCTGGCTTTTTCAAACAGATAGGGAAATCTGGGATGCAGTAAAAATGGCCAGTTCACTTAAAGATATGCTGTACACATCGTTATCTTAGAAATCTTTATGATTTGTTGTTATTATACCTAAAGAGTGAGGTGACTTTTTATCTAGAAATTACATGATCTGTTAAATCCAAGATGCCAAGGAAATACACATAGCAATTTCAGAGGAATTGTCATAGTTCTTTAATTCGATAGGCATTTTAAGACTTTTTTTCTTGTTCCAGGAATAGTGTTTACCCCTCTGGAAACTGTCCATGCCAGTCTCTTATAGTTTCAAACACACCAATTCTATCAACGCTGTTGTTGCTGTGAACAATAAGGTGCACAAAGTGTTTTGTTTTTATGAGGTTGCCACCTCGGGATAATGTTCTGACATTCAGAAAGGCTCCAGTCCCATCTAAACATCTAAGGAACCTGAAGGTGCGCAAGTCCATGGGACCTGATGACATGTATCCAAAGGTCCTGAGGGAACAGGCGGATAAAGTTGCTAAGCCACTACCTATCAGATTTGAGAAGCCGTGACAGTCCAATGAAATTCCCACTTCTCCCATGGAAGAGGGGAAACATAACCCCCATTTTTAAAAAGTGAAAAAGGAAGACCCAGGAAACTACAGGCCAGTCTCACCTCTGTGCCCAACAAGATCATGGAACAGATCCTCCTGGAAACTATGCTAAGTCACATGGAAAACAAAGAGGTGACTGGAGACAGCCAACATAGCTTCACTAAGGGCACATTGTGTCCTTATTTTGTGCCCAATTGTGCATGATTATTATCACTTGAAAGTGTATAATTTCATCATGTTTCATGTTACTCATGTGAGCCACATAACTTCCTCATGGGAGCCCCAGTGGCTCCCAAAATGGTTGGAAGCATGATCCTTTCATATTTCAAAATTCTGGTGTCTGATATTTGGGGAATCCTATTCTCTATGTCTATCGACATAGACGTCCCCTGTAACACCAAGTATCTCTCAGCAGTCTCTGATTCAGAGATTCTCTGATTCAATTTACATTTTTAGATGTAAAAAACTGTGTGACTTTGGTTTAGGTTTGCTGAGAATATTGCTAATCTGTGAGAAAGCAGCTCCAAGAATGTATATAGGCTACAGTGATACAAGAACAGAAAACACAGATGGGTGTGATTTACTTAGATGCAGATAGTGACCCTAATAACCGTAAGAAAAAATATTGGAGTGGAAAGGTATTAAGCCTTAAGAATAAAGCAGAAAAGTGGAAGGAAACAGCTCAGCAGCACAGAGTATCAAATCAGTTCCCAGAAACAGAAAGCAGACTGTTCCTGGCCAGAAAAGAATTGTCAGGGATCTCATGAGAGGTAGTGAAAATATTAATTCTTAGCCTAGCAGCTCACTAGTCTTACATTTCTATTACCTGTGTATTAGCCTATTTAAATAAAAAATAGCTGTTTAATCTTAAACTGAGTATATCCTGCTTGCAGAGTCTCTGTGCATGACAAAAAATAACAGAATAAATGTGACCTGGTGAGGGAGTATTATAACTTGGTAGATTAAACCTTGTTATGTTGCTGCAAATATTCTGTTTCCTTGATACCTACAGCCTATTTATAGTTTGTACAAGGCTATTCATCTGTGATAAAATTTATGGCATGCAGAAGGCACCTCTGAGAATACCTTTAAAACCAGTACAAAGAGCACTGGTAGGATAAGCCAGGTCTGTTGCAAACATGACAGTCTGCATGGTGTAAACAGCTGTGGGAGGACTTGGTGTTTTGGAGGGACATCAGCTAGCCATGCCTTCAGCATGAAATTAAGAAGAAATTAAGTATGATAGTGAAAAAAAAAAAAGGGGGGGGAGAGTGAAATAGTGCATAGTTTAGGATTTATTCATTTCTTTTCCAGTAAACATTTGATTCAAAAATATTACTAATTACATCTTTTGTTACACTAGAAAACAAATTCTAAGGAATGTATTTCTTTTTCATGAGTCATATGGTGAATAATTTCCTAATTTATGTATCCCTGGTGAGGTGGTGCTTAGAAGAACAACCACTGAAACTGGGAGGCACCTCTGGATATCATCTAGTCCAACCCCCAGCAACCCAAAGCAAGGTCAACTAGAGCAGGTAGCCTACAGTTATGTGAAGTCAGCTTCTGAATGTCTCCAAGGATGGAACTGACACAACTTCTCTTGGGAACCTGTTCCAGTGTTTGAACACCCGCACATAAAAAAAGTTCTTACTTACGTTTAAATGGCATTTTCTGTATTTCTTGTCCTATTCAAAGGATTGCCATCAAAACAGAATGTTAAGCAACTGCTGACTAACACAGATACTATCATGGGACTCTACTGCTCCCTTTCATACACACAGCCCTTTTTCCTTTTTTCATTTTTTTTTCCCTCTTGAAAAGTATTTACATTCAAAGACAATTACTTCATTTTCTTGTTGATATTTTCTTTTTTATCTCATTACCAGGATTCCTAAAATTTCAGTCACTCTATATGGTAAAATTTAATAGAAAATGCAGATCACCTTGATGATCCTAAATCTTCGAAATACTAATTGCAGTTCATCAGTGGAAATCTCTTATTAGTATCTCCTATTAGCATAATCAGTAAGGAATAGAGAGCTTTGGAAAGAATTGTGCTTAACATACATTTATCTTTTTATAAGTCAAGAAGAATGGAGGCCATATTAAAAGAAGAGATGTAGGTGGTTTTTTTTTTTTTTTTTTTTTTTTTTTTTTAATAAGGTTCTGTTCTATCATGGCTAAATAAAAAATGTAAGCATTAGGAATTGTTTTCACAATGCTGAGTCAATAAGGTAAATTCCCTTTCATTGAAAAGGATTTGTTAGGCACCTACAAATGAAACTCAGAACAACCAGTCCAAGAAATTAAGAGAATTCTAAGCTTAGCCAATAGAAAATGCTGGTGTGTGTGTATGTGTGTAAAATTATGTTTATGTTTCTTATTTCAGATATGAGCTCTCGAGCACTATATGTTTGTATTGTTTTCTTTCAAATCCTATGAAAATCTAGTACAAACTTCTCACGTATTCTGGACAACAAAGATGTTCTTTAATGTTCCCCCAAATCAATTAATTGCCTTGAACAAAAATTTAGAGCTATCTTTTTTTTTTTTTTTTCTACCTGTTTTTTATCCTGTCTTATAAAATCAAGATTCTGGTTTAACAACTTCTATTCAAGTTTCAGCAGAAACAAAGAAGCATGTCTACGTCAGAATAAGCTCAGAAGTCTGTGTATAGTTCTGAGGAATAGAGAATGTGGAATCATTCAATCTGAAAAGGAAATTCAGTGCAAGTGAAACCACTACAAAATATTTTGCATGATCTAGTCCCATCTAAACTTTTGTGAGAAGGACTTACAAAGGAAAAATATTATTGTTCAGGTTAAAATAGTTATTGGACTAACTGGTTTCTTTTAATGATTTATTCAAAACAAAACAACTAACCAACGAAAAAACAAACCCTCTGAATTAATTTTGTGCAATACTTTAACTTACTAAAGTTAAACTGTGGTGATGAAAATGCATCCTCCTATAACTTCTATCTTTCCGTGTCATTTTATTGTTTCACATCCCTTAAGGGAATTATCTTATATTACACCTTCTGTAAGTCACATACTGTAGTATTTCCACATACCTACTTGGTACATTAATTTGCTGCTGCAAAGAGTAGAGAATCAATTGTTAGATGTTCCACAACATTACTTTAAATGGATCATCTACATTGCCCTAAAGGAATCATATGAAGTAACTTTTTCTTTCCAGTTTTACTGTTAATGCTACATATTCTTCAATGGGAAGGTTAAAATGTAAATTACTCTTACTGTAGTTACATCATTTACTTCTTAGTGGTCTTGTATTAGGCCTTAAGAGGTAAAGTTTGAAACATCTATTGCTAAGTACTGTTTGGCACTTGGACTCCAAAAAGTGCCTTTAGATTGCTTGCACCTTTATATAGGGGTCTCCATCTCAAAGAAAATATGTCTTATGAGCTATGGCCTTCTTAAAATACAGGACTACCAATGAAGACTAGAGATCTGGAACTTCATCTAGGACTGTACAGATGTGAAAAAATAATTGAGGAACACATTGATAATGCTTCATTTATGTCAATAGGTCTGCCTTTTCCACAGCCATTACCAAACACAACAAGTTACAAACCTTGTCAGTAATTGCCCTCTCCTCCTGTCCTCCCCTCTGAAGTCTAGGCCCAAATCATTCTTAGAGTTAAATGGCTGGTGAATAGATGCTACATATCAACTGAATACTTGTTCTTCAAATTATGGAGACCTGGAGATGCCCCCCCTTAAGGGTCTGTCTATATATGATTTCTTCCCCTTTCAGAAGACTACCAGGAAGACCTGTTAATTATTATAAATGCAGAGATATTAAGAAAGGAAAAGTGATTCTTTCTTCCACCTTCTTGTCTGCTGTTTAAATAACTTTCATACTTAGTGTTATAAAATATTTAAGAATAGCTGAAAAGATTAAAAATGTGGCCTGAAACTTTCACAATATGGGTAATTTTCAAATTATTTTCAAAAACTTATACCAACCAAACTTGTAGTATTTGAGTTACTTGGAAAAAAAAAAAAAAAAAAAAAAAAAAAGAAGAAGGCAAAAGAAAGAGAGAGAAGAGAGAGAGGCTCAGATCTTCTTTGATTGTTAATTGGTGCAGAAAGAGCCAATCCCTCTAATATATTTTAATGTTTTCTGAGAACAATAGTAAGATCCTATTTACTTCCATTCTTAGAGAAATGATTAAGACCAAAACAGATGTCAATTATAATAGCTCTTCCTCAAAAAAGAAAAAAAGAAAAAAAGAAAAAAAAGAAAAAAAGAAAAAAAAGAAAAAAAGAAAAAAAGAAAAAAAGAGACCATTTAGAAAGAGAAATAAAATGGATGTCCTTTCTAACGAATTCAGAAAGGTGTCCCATCTTTTTGGCCACATACAAGACTTTATTTGAACTGTGAGCTAGAGATTTACCTATCATATATCAATTTTCCAGAAATATATCATTAAACATCAAGCTTTTGTAAGAACTGAAGAGTAGGATTCTTTTATTGAACAGAAAGTATCTGATCATGACCCTATACATAATTATTAACTGAAGTTCCATCTCCCTTTTTTTGCAGACAGGTTGTTTATTCATTAAAAATAAAAATAAAATTAAAAAAAAAAATCTTAAAGCTTAGACTAATCAAAGTTTCAACACCTCATGCATTTCTGTAAAACAAATATCACGAGTGGAGTTATTATGCGTTAAGATTACCCTAAAACCTCCCTGACCACTTGGAAATTATGTGTGGGTTGAATTCAACGTATCTTGTAACCTTGAACTTTTAAACATCTGCCAATCTTGTCAGAGGATGCTTACAGTTTCCAAACATCCAGAAATCCGGGGCATACATAGGTTATCTCCATTGAGCATGTAGACTGAGTCTGACACATACGTACTGTAATGAGCTTGCTGTGAAGATGCTCTATATATTTCTAGTAAGGAGATGTTCTATATTCTACATATTTCTATAAAGGAGATGTGTGCTATTTTACTTAAAACATTTAAATGGCTAAATCTTTTGTTTGTGACATTTGCAAAAAAAAACAGCTGCCCCCATTCCACTCCAAAAGCCCTCCAAAACAATGCATATCATACTGGTCAACACTGAATTACAGTTCATAATGAGAAGCAAAAGAACATTCAGAAGAAAGTATGTATACTCTAGATACCACAGTTCACAAACACAAATATTTTGTTCTTATGAAGTCTAAAATGGATCTTCCTTACATTTTCACAGTTATCCTTCATCCTAAGCTTGTATATTTCTCAGAACTTCACAAGTGAGTCAGTGATGTGTTGAGTCCCTTCTTCATCTATATTTACTGTTGAAAACTGTTACTTTTTTTTTTTTTTTTTCCTGGAGTGAGTATTCTTAACAAAGTAAAGCCATGAAAAGTAGTTTTTACCTCTGGAAAAAGTACCTTTTTTTGCATTTCTTTAATGTGTGTGTGGCAAAAGCAATAAATGGGGTTTTATTCCCTTATTATGGTGGCTCAGGGAAGTAAGTGATCCTTTATTTGTTTGCAATCCAATATCTTTAGGCCGTAAAAGTTTGTAATTAGAAATGTATGTATACAACCTGTTTTTAGATTTGCTTTGTGTCTCTGGGAAATTAGCTACAATGCAAACCAGTCTGTTACTTATTTTATCCCATTTATACCCTTGAGTCACTCAGAAGTATTTAGGATATCTATGATGAGCACTATAGGGAAAAAAAGACTGAATAAGAGTCTTTGTTCTCTGAAGCAAATTTCTGGCATAGATGGACCATTTCTCAGCAAGTTAATGCTACAGCTATACTCTATTAGTTCTGTTACTCCTCTGGGCAAAGTTACGCTGAGTATTGGCACCAATGTGCCTCGAAAACAGGAACATCTGTTTGAATCATAAGACACTTGTTGATGGAGCTTAGCAACACAACAGTATTTAGTTTGTCTCAAGAATATAGAAAGTTATTTGTAGAAACATGGGCTAGAAATTACATCGGCAATGCATTTTCTCCAGCCCATTAGTACCTTTTCTAGACAGATATGAATGATATTAGTGTTAGGTCATAGGTTGGACTAGGTGATCTTGGAAGTCTTTTCCAACCTAAATGATTCTGTGATTCTGTAATAATGCTTTATTTAGATTTATGTGTACATTGTGTGCATAGCCACCTCCTTTATTTTCTTTTATATTTTATTTAATTCATATTCTTTTTAATTTTACAACTTTACAGGGTTTTTTTTGTTGTTTTTTTTTTTTTCACTATTACACTTTCTCCATCAAAGTGTACTTCTGCCTCTTTGCGTTTCAGGTCTTTCTTTTAAATACTCCTCCAGCAAGATATTTATTATTGCTTCCCTATTCTCATAAGCACTGTTGTTATTCACTACGTAAAAACCCACAGACATGCAAATTGAACATCTTGTTTTTCATGTGTGGTTCAATAATTCATATTTACAGTACCTCTCTGTATTAAACCTCACAACAGGGAAGGAAAAAGAACCTGATTTAAAAGACATATAGCTATTTTTGTCAGACTGCATGTAAAACCAAATGGAACAGAGATGTACCAACAGGTACCAAACATGTTTAGTTCCTGATTTACATGATTGATGAAAAAATATTGTTTTCTATTAATAATACATTAGAAGATACATTTTCCATGTTTTCAGCTAAGTAACAATACATGACTATATGTATATTTTCACACACAAAAAAAAATATATATTTGATTAGAATGCAAAGTAACATAGCCAAACAGTTTTTTGGCCATACATTTTCTGAATATCGAAAACAACTAAAAGACACCTGAAATACTCAGGAGATGTCTCATCTGTTGATGAGATGTCTCACTTCATACTCACTGATGTCTGCTACTAAAACTGCAGATGTGTTTCCAGCTGTGTAAAGATGGAAGAAAAATAAGACAAAAGTATTTTGAAAAGAAATATATTGCCCCTCCTTCCCCACCTTCTCTTTCTCTTTCTCTTTCTCTTTCTCTTTCTCTTTCTCTTTCGCTTTCGCTTTCGCTTTCGCTTTCGCTTTCGCTTTCGCTTTCTCCATATAGTGCGCAACAGCAGATTTTCACATTTGTGATAACCTGGAAGTTGTAAAACTGTTAAATTTACTTCACACACATACACACACATACACACAATTATATATATACACACACTAATGTGTTTTCCATAGCACAATGAGCTTATGCTTTGACTATATGAAAGACCTATACTTACATAAAAAAAAAAAAAAAAGATCCACAAACAGAAATGATGTGTTTGCTATATTCCTTATGTCCCAAGAGATACCGAATATACTTCCCACAAACATTACTGAATTGACAAAGAAACAAAATGAGGAATCTCCAAAATGAAACACAAAACTATTTAGAAGTAAATATTCCCTGTAAATAATGGTAGAATTCTGTTGAGTTCTATATCAGGGATATTGTTTCTCCATCAAACTAGAATTCTTTTAGGAAGGTTTTGTTTATCTCTTAATGAAGGAAAAACTAAGACTGAAAAGATTATTAAATAGAATCATGTGCTTTATCCATAATATTCAGCCCTTTTCCTCATAAGAATGACTGTATAAGTGGGCACAAATTCATTTTGAATAAACATGTCTGCCCTGTTAATAGGTAAAGTCATTTTGTGTTTAAGTTCTGTCTTAAATGCAGCTTCTTGGTTTATATTTAAACATATATACTATCATATATATTTTGTTCCTGAACAATGAAGTCTTGTGGTTTGAAACTGAGGGTTTCCTTTGCGTTGTCTGCTTATTTTGTGGTATTCATGTTTTTCTGATGTTTTATCAGTTCTTTGAACAATAAAATAATGTAGTGAATTGAACTTCTCAAAAGGCAAGAAAGCCGTTGTTACCAAGAGATATTCTCTTCACAACTATTATTAAAAGCCATATACTTGTTTAGCTGATAAATAATACCTTTGTGATACATGTTCAGTTCCTTCTAGTCCTGGACAGACATGAAATTATACTACAAGCTTCCACAATCCCGCTAGTTCTTCAGCTGCTTCACCAGAATCACAGATCTGTGAGACTCTGCTGATGTCCTCCTTATCTTTGTCTAGATTTTGAGATAATACTGTGACCTGAGGAAAAGTGTCAAGGAATTACTATTTAAATTTCTGACATGAATAATGATAGAGGCTGCTTCTCGAACCTGGCCATTAATTCCACTTCTTATATGAATTTTCATATTGCAGGCAGCTGTTTGGAGAGTCCAAGGTTGCGCTGTTCTTTTAAGTAATTCATCAATTAATTTTGAAAGCTTTGTGGGAGGTATGGAGAAAGATTTGTTAGATTGGTATTGGAGCTGCATCACAGAGATAAATGCAAGCTTTTTTAAATAAACACTACTTAGCTGCCTCAGAGGTGAATAAACCAGCTAATTATGTTACTTGTTTCAGTTCAATAACATAGCAAAGAAATATAGCAATCCTTATGTTAAGGAAAACAGTTTGCCTATACATATGCTTGAAAGCAAATTCTTGTGTCATCATGAAATTTTCTTTCAAATAGCAGCAGCCTTCTATAACATCTATGGTAAATGGGATTTTATCTGTAATCCTCTGGAAAATATTAAACAATAACATAACTCCTCTTTTTCTCTTTCCTTTTTAAGTACAAATCTTATGTCAATGGCAGTAAAAGGATTCCAATTAATTGTTCAAAGACTCTTTGAAAATAATGAGAATTATGTTTCTCACATTGAATCTAATCATTTAAGAAATTGATGTAAATATTATAAGTATCTTTTCAAAGTTGTGTTGGGTGGGGGTGTTGTTTGGTTGTTGCTGTTGTTTTAAATCTTCAATACTGACCAAGTGTTCAGAATATATAATCAAAACATATTTTATTAGGCAGGAGAGGAGAAACACCAACTATATATGCATATATGATTCTGAATATATCTTGCTTACATTTCTTTGTGTTAACAATAATAATCGCATTACTTCCCATCATGTTATATTTTGTGTTAGACCTAACACACAGGATGTATTAAATTTGAGTTTGTCTGTCAACTAAGACTTTTTAATGGATTAAGTATGGAGTTGCCCGTTGCATAAGTATAAGCATCAGATAAACACAGAGATATTTAACTCAGCCTAAAGGGTGACAGAGCAAATTCACTGCCAAAGTCTCTATTCTTCAAACACATGCACTGCAGCAGAAAAGTGGATACACTTCAGTAATTATGGTTATCAAGAGATATAGGTGAACTTTAACATGTAAACATGTTTCAAAAATATATTTCCATTGTGTAAATTTTATCAATAAGAACGTATGCGTCAACCAGGCTTCTGTGCCTGTATTTTTTGTTCTGTGCCTGAAGTTTTCTAGCCCTAACTGTCACACAGCATTCATCTCAGTACAAAACATATATGAATCTCTTAAATCCCATACTGCAGTTTTATGATTTTTCACACAGAATAGTGCCCAATAACTGCATCATTTGCAAAGTTAATTTTCAGATACTATATACAGACCAGCAAGTGTCAGTCTGTATCAGGGTCCTCATTCCTACATGAATGTAAGTTTTTGAAGTCATGATAAAGGGAGATTCATAGAACAACCATGTTTTATCTTTTCCCTACTTAATTACATGTTAAGAGATCTTGTGGTCTGCAAGTTCAATACTATCAGCAGTACTGAAAGATCTCTGACGTTATTTGTACTTAAGAAAGAGTTTACATATATCAGCTCAGTTTCAGTGTTGGTTTACTTTCTCAATTTTAAAAGAAATTCAGTGAGAGTATGCAGTATTCAACAACATTTACTTTCCCTACCTCAGTTCAATTGTATTACAAGTGCAAGATCTCAACTGTGCAATAGGCAGCTGTGAATATTGAGTTTCATTATGCTAGAAATCTTAATTTAAGCTCAGTCTCATTGTTGGTTTGCCTTATCAAAATGCTCTCCAGCAAGCTGAGCTGACGAGATAATACGGAATGGAATATTTGTTATCACCCGCCAAGTACATAAACACAGAACAAAAGTAAATAACTGTCATCCCTAAATTAACATATGCTTCCCTAAAGAACTACTGTTCATAAACATCAATTAATTCAATAAAGTTATGACTGAGTATATTCAATAGAGGAGACTACTTGGATATTTTGTCCTTTTATGGAAAAGATGGGGAAGGAAAGTCATTGCAGTGGGATCACTTTTGAGAATTCCTAAACATATTTTGAAATTACTAGAATTTTAGCTCTCATATCACATAAATATTGTTTTTGTCTGATTGTTTTTTTATAAAAACTAAACACATTAATTGCATTTCTATTCAATGTGTGCTTTACTAGCATCTCTGTATGTTTTGTACTACTGCATCTTAACAAAACAACTAAAACAACTGCAAGACTGACAATGGCATGGTCTTTCATTTAAAGCAGCACATAATTTTGCAAAACGATTTAGACAACATTTTTTGTTTATTTTGTTTTGTTTTGTTTTGTTTTGTTTTGGTTTGGTTTGGTTTGGTTTGGTTTGGTTGTCTTGACCTGCCTGAAGAATCATGCAAGTCCCTTTACTTAGCTGGGACACAGTATTATTCTTACATTGAGCAACATTTTGCCATTGATTTATGTGTGAATATGACTGATTCTTATATTACTAATAAAAGAAGGATTGCTTATTATATAACTAGTGTTTTCATGCAGTAAGAATTAAAAATAAGTATTTAAAATCCTGCAGTTAAAATTCAAAAACATAATGTAAAAATATTTGATAAGTTGTCCTCTGTACCAGCTGGAGCTGTACTGTCATGCTTTTATAGCTGTCAAGAGTGAACTTTGTAGGTGTAGATTGAACTTTGAAGGAAATTTAGGCTTACTAAGGGAAACTTAGTAATGTTTTCATGATATCAGGAAAGATTGGCTCTATTTTTAGTTCTGTTCCCATGGATCCTGTTTAAATTACTGTAGAGAAAGGACTGCTAAGTATAGGAAAACATTTTAGATTGAACTGACATGATTAATTTCATAACCTCAAGCTAAAATTCATATTAGGATAAAAATGTGGCCTCTCATTTTAAGAAACAAAGGAAACAGACAGGTACGGATGCTCTTTTTGGAAAAAAAAAATACAATAAGGGGAATACATGCATAAAGTCTAGACATCTCAGCAACATGCTAGAGAATTCATCTCTTTGTTTAAGTTCTCTCACTGGTGAAGAAAAATTAGAATACTCCAGGTGAGGTATGTAACTAGCAAATTGCTTTAAATATCACTAAATACAGTAGAAACTCTTATTTTATAATTCTTTCATTTTTGCTGAATTTGCTTTTTCTGTTGCCACATCTATTTTACAACTATAGAGTCGTTTTGGTGGGATTCATATATATGTGTTACATATTGACATATTATTTTTATAAGCTTTACAATAAATAGACAGATAGATATAGATAGATAAATAAATGTTAAATAGATCAAGTCTGTAATCTTCAAAATATGAAGATTAGAGGCTTCTCAAAATTTAATTGGAAATTTAGAACTGTGTATTGCAGAAATTGGCTAAGAATCCATACAGAAAATCTTCCTAACTCTCTTATTTCTTCTTATCTGTCTATGAAACTAGCCGTTGCAGACAAGATCAGATACTCCACTTCACCTAGAACCTCAGACTTCAGATCACATTACTGTGTTTTCACATCTGCCAGATATCAGCTGTGTCACAAAATCTGTTCATGTATGTACACTCAGAGGACTAGCATGTGTAATGTGCTGAGAGAGTACACTTGGATTGCTACAGTAGATTGAAAGTAACCCTTAAGTGCTTGCTCATGTATTTAAGTTCTTTATCAAAACAACATAGAAAATAATATATATGTCTAAATGATAACAATTCTAATGTCTTTAGCATGTTTTCAAACAAGAAAATATTTAAATATCTGTCAATATTGATAAGCATTTAAGAATTGCTCTTTCATAGTTATTTAGTGGAGAAATCCGTGGTTGCAATTGAGAATTAAATATCTCCACTACAAACAAACAAACAAGCAAACAAAAACTACACTATATTACCATGCTTTATACTTGAATCTATTCTGAGTGTTTTAGCCAATGAGCCCTATTCTGTGTGCATTTCTACTTTGCTGGGTGTGTATGTGAACAGTCTACTCCAGCTACAGTGACCTAGGAAGACCGGAAAAGACAAAAAGAAAGAAAAAAAAAAAGATTCTATCAAGTGTGAAACATTGGGAAGTATGTAGGCAGACATTTTTGAAGAGTGGTTTGTATTTATGGATCCTGTCTCACAGAATCACAGAATCACAGACTGGTTGAGGTTGGAAGGGACCTCTGGAGATCACCTAGTCCAACCCCCCAGCTAAGCAGGGTCACCTAGAGCACATTGCACAGGATCGCATCCAGGCAGATTTTGAATACCTCCAGAGAAGGAGACTCCACAGCCTCTCTGGGCAACCTGTGCCAGTGCTCCATCACCCTCACAGTAAAGAAGTGTTTTCTCATATTCAGCCGGAACTTCCTGTGTTTCAGTCTTGATTAGTTCTGGAGACAGAGGAAGGACAGAGGCTTTTCTTGGCCTTGGTCTTTACAGGTTTTTAAGCAGGTGCTCAGACAATGCCAAACAGGCTTACCTCTGACAAACTCTGTCAAGCTGTAAAAATAAAAACTTTTCAGTGCCTAAAAGCTTTAGGTGTCTCCAGATATAGGTAACTAACCATATAATGATTTAATTTAAACTTTAGGAAGCAAAAGTAATGTTAGACACCTGCACAACTGTGGATTTAGCTTCCTGGATCTGTCCCAAATCTGCGTGCTTTGAACTCTAAGCTATGCAACCATCTGAGTGAAAAGTTGCTGCTCGTGAAGCTCAGAAAATATGAAACACAAAATCAATAAATAGTTTCCAGTGATGTCTCCACTTCTTGCCTCTCCTTTAATTTAGGCTGTTTGAAATATGTTAAGTTAAAATAGTTTCTTACAATTATTTGTTTGAAGTCTATAGCAATTAAATCATTGGTGTCCCTTGGAAGAGGTTTAGGACAGTGCCAGAAGCTTGAAAATCCCCCTCTGAAAATCCCACTACTTTTAATAAACTTAGTGTAAAATCTTGCCTAGGTGTTGCTCAAGGTCAATGAGATAAAATTTCGCTCATGGACAGAACTGGCTACAAAGTATCGGATTAAGATTTCCTTTCATTTTCTGAGCAGAAAATGCATCTCCAAATTGTAAATATTTTGTATTCAGACAAAACTGAGAGCTTGTTAACATTTTTTTTTTTATCCTCTACTAATCCAAAAAATCTTTCAAGTAGAATATTGGCTGGTGACAATAAGTCAAGATTTTTAATTTTGTTTCAATTTAATATCAATATAGGTCTCTAAAATTTCACTGGGACAGCTAGAATAAGTACATTTGGGTGTTTCCTGTACCTATTCTCCAACTCTCCTAAATAGTCTCAGTAGTCAGGATATACCTTGCATTATAAATTTCTTACATGCACCTTTCAAGTCAGGTAACTATTACACATTATATAACATATTTTTTTATCTTGTCCTGCCCAGATTGGCCCAAGGGCTACTGCATGAATGATCTTGTTTAATTTGTTCAAAGGCTAGTTATTGCTAAGGGCCCCATTTGAAATCATTCTTCTTCTGGGTCACTTGATAGAGAGGGTTTTCAATCAGACTTTAATTCAGAATATGCATTCTCCAAAAACCCAAAATGCCTAAGAAAGCCTGTGTTTACTTTTTGCTAGTTGGTGGAGACATAGTTGTTATTTTGTTGATCACATCAACTGGGATCTGACAACGTCCATCTTGCCATTTTATTCCTAAAAAACGGATCTCCTGTGCAGGTCCTTTGACCTCATTTTGTTTTATGGCAAAACCAGCTTTCAAAAGGATTTGGACTATTTTCTTCCCTTTCTCAAAAACTTCCTCTGATGTGCTGCCCCACAAGATGATGTCATCAACGTATTGCAGGTGTTCAGGAGCTTCCCCCTGTTCCAGTACAGTCTTGATTGGTCCAGGGCAAACGGTAGGGCTGTGTTTCCATCCCTGGAGCAGCTGATTCCAGGTGTACTAGATGCCCCTAGTGAAAGCTAACTGTGGCCTGCACTCAGCTGCCAAAGGGATTAAGAAAAATGCATTAACAATATCAATTGTGGCATACCACTTGGCTGCCTTTGACTCCAGTTTGTATTGAAGTTCTAGCATGTCCGGCACGGCAGCACTCAGTGGTGGCATGACTTCATTCAGGCCACGATGGTCAACTGTGGGTCTCCACTCTTCATTAGACTTTTGCGCTGGCCACATGACTATTAAAAGGTGAGCAAGTCTTGCTGATCACTCGTTGCCTCTCCAGTCGACAAATCAGCTTATGGATGGGAATCAGGGAGTCTTGGTTGGTGTGATATTGACACCGGTGCACCATTGAAGTAGCAATTGGCACCTGTTGTTCTTCGATCTTCAGCAACCGCACAACAGAAAGGTCCCCCAAGAGACTGTGCAAGGTAGGTAGCTGTTTAACTTCCTCCATCTCTAGGGCGGCTATGCCAAAAGCCCAGGTGTTACACATATCAACCAGAGGAGAAGCATTACAGGACCTGCTCACCTCTGTAGATGAACTCATTAAAAGAGGTTAAGATTGGAAGCAATCTGGGCTTCAGTGACCACGCCCTGGCTGAGTTTGTGATCTCAAGGAATATGGTCCTGGCAAAGAGCAAAGTCAGCACCCTGAATTTTAGAAGAGTGAACTTCCAGCTATTTAAAGAATTAGTGGATGAGATCCCCTGGGACATTGTCCTTCAGGGCAAAGGAACTCATTAGAGCTGGTAATTCTTTAAGGGAACTTAGAGCACAAGAGCTCTCTGTCCCCGTATGTAAGAAATCAAGCAGGAAAGGCAGGAAACCACCATGGCTGAGCAAGGACGTGCTGGTCAAACTGAGGTGTAAGAATGAAATGCACAGGCAGTGGAAGCAGGGACATGTGGCCTGGGAGTATAGAGTACAGGGACGCCATCCAGATGCGTAGGGATGCGATCAGGAAAGCCAAGACACAGACGGAACTGACTTTGGCAAGGGATGCAAAGAATAACAAGAAGGGACTCTATAGATACATTGGTCAGAAAAGGAAGGCCAAGGAGAGTGTATCCCCTCTGATAAATGATAAGGGAGGACTGGTAAGAACAGACGTGGAGAAGGTTGAAGTACTCAACAAGCTCTTTCCCTCAGTCTTCACTGACAGTCAGGCTTCCCACATCTCTCAAGTCCCTGAACCTCTAGGCAGGGGCTGGGGAAACAAAGTCCCTCCCACTGTAAGCAAAAGGCAGGCTTGAGGGCACCTGACGCAACTGAACAGGTACAAGTCTATGGGGCCTGATGACATGCCTCCCAGGGTCCTGAGGGAACTGGCTGATGTAGTTGCCAAGCCACACTCCATCATATTTGAAAAGTCCTGGCAGTCAGATGAAGTCTCCAGTGACTGGAAAAAGGGAACTAGTTGATCTTTAAGGTCCGTTCCAACCCAAGCCATTCTGTGATTCTATGATTCCATGATGGGACTTCTGGAGGTCATCTGGTCCAATCCCCCTGCTCAAGCAGGGATACCTAGATCAGGTTGCCCAGGACAATGCTCAGATGGCTTTTGACGATATCCAAGGAGGGAGACTCCACTACCTTTCTGGGCAACCTATTCCAGTGCTCCAGTGCTCCGTAACCCATACAGTAAAGAAATGCTTCCTGATGTTCAGACAGAACCTCTTGTGTTTCAGTTTGTGTCCATCACCTCTTGTCCTGTCACTGGGAACCACTGAAAAGAACATGACTCCATCCTCTTTGCACTCTCTTTTCAGGTATTTATACACTTTGATAAGGTCCCCCTTGAGTCTTCTCCCGGCTTAACACTCCCAGCTCTCTCAGCCTCTCCTCATAGGAGAGGTGCTCCAGTCCCTTCATCATCTTAATGGCCCTCCATCGGACTTTTTCCAGTATGTCCATGTCTCTCTTGTATGGAGGGGCCCACAACTGGATACTAGTCCAGGTGCAGTCTCACCAATGCTGAGTGGAGGGGAAGGATCACCTCTCTTGACCTGCTGGTGATACTTTTCCTAATGCAGCCAAGAATGCCATTAGATCTCTTAGTGGCAAGGGCACATTGATGCCTCATATTCACTTGCCAAGAAAACAATTAGCATGATATACACAGCTGTTCAGAGAAAGGAAGGCTAATACAGTACAGCACACATTTTTTCTTTTTTTTTTCAGAATTGCTATAAAGTACACATATTTTTTAAATNTGATGAGATATTATGAATAACACCCTTCCTTTACCTGTATATATAATATGTATAATATAATTATATTTATATATATATATATGTAATTTTAAAATAGTAAAGTGATTAAGTTTAACAAGATGAAAGAATAAAGAAATAAAAGAAAGCTTTATGGTAAATAGGAAACAACAACTGTTGTTACATTTCATATACTTTTGTTTTTCATTAGCTTTCTATATTAAACAAAATCAGATCTTTGCATCTTTGTGAATAGTAANCTGGAGGTCATCTGGTCCAATCCCCCTGCTCAAGCAGGGATACCTAGATCAGGTTGCCCAGGACAATGCTCAGATGGCTTTTGACGATATCCAAGGAGGGAGACTCCACTACCTTTCTGGGCAACCTATTCCAGTGCTCCAGTGCTCCGTAACCCATACAGTAAAGAAATGCTTCCTGATGTTCAGACAGAACCTCTTGTGTTTCAGTTTGTGTCCATCACCTCTTGTCCTGTCACTGGGAACCACTGAAAAGAACATGACTCCATCCTCTTTGCACTCTCTTTTCAGGTATTTATACACTTTGATAAGGTCCCCCTTGAGTCTTCTCCCGGCTTAACACTCCCAGCTCTCTCAGCCTCTCCTCATAGGAGAGGTGCTCCAGTCCCTTCATCATCTTAATGGCCCTCCATTGGACTTTTTCCAGTATGTCCATGTCTCTCTTGTATGGAGGGGCCCACAACTGGATACTAGTCCAGGTGCAGTCTCACCAATGCTGAGTGGAGGGGAAGGATCACCTCTCTTGACCTGCTGGTGATACTTTTCCTAATGCAGCCAAGAATGCCATTAGATCTCTTAGTGGCAAGGGCACATTGATGCCTCATATTCACTTGCCAAGAAAACAATTAGCATGATATACACAGCTGTTCAGAGAAAGGAAGGCTAATACAGTACAGCACACATTTTTTTTTTTTTTTTTCAGAATTGCTATACAGTACACATATTTTTGAAATGATGTTATTGTTACTTTCTCTAGGAAAAAAAATCTTTAAAATATGATATTTTAGCTTTTCAAACATAGAAAAAGAATATTGAAGCTATCTATGTAAAGTTCAGAAATTAGTGAGTTGTACTTATCAAACTTCTGAAGTTATATATCTGGAAATGTTGTTGTACTTGGTTTGAGAATTAATGTATAATAATTTTAGGTTATTTTTATGTTTCTATAAATTGTGCATAACTCATTTCTCTAAGTATCTGGTACCCAGTGATTAAGATAATTAGATAGTTAATTTACTGAAATTGTTTGCTCTGATGAGATATTATGAATAACACCCTTCCTTTACCTGTATATATAATATGTATAATATAATTATATTTATATATATATATATGTAATTTTAAAATAGTAAAGTGATTAAGTTTAACAAGATGAAAGAATAAAGAAATAAAAGAAAGCTTTATGGTAAATAGGAAACAACAACTGTTGTTACATTTCATATACTTTTGTTTTTCATTAGCTTTCTATATTAAACAAAATCAGATCTTTGCATCTTTG
>VXAA01002280.1:9128-55562 GCA_013399115.1 Anseranas semipalmata | reverse complement strand
TTGTGAGCTCCCCAGTACAAGAGTCATGGACATGATGAAGGGCCTGGAGCACGTGTCCTGTGAGGAAAGGCTGAGAGAGCTGGGAGTGTTTGGCATGGAGAAGGGGAGGCTCAGAGGGATCTTACCAATGTCCCTAAATATCTGAAGGGAGGGTGCAAAGGAGATGGAGCCAGGCCCTTTTCAGTGGTGCCCAGTGCCAGGACAAGAGGCAACAGGCACAAACTGGAACAAGGGAGGCTCCATCTAAGTGTAAGGAAACATTTTTTTTTTTTTTTTTCCCCCCTCCTCTAAGGGTGACCAAGCACTGGCACAGTGGTGTCTCCCTCCTTGGAGATCTTCAAAAGCTGCTTGGATACAGTCATGGGCAGCCTGCTCTGGGTGTCCCTGTGTGAGCAGGTTTGTTGGACCAGATGACCTCCAGAGGTTCCTTGCAATCTCAGCCATTTGAGTCTGTGAAATGCATGAAAAGGCAGACCTGTTTCGTGAATGGGATTCTTCGGATGTTGTATTTAGACCTGTTTTTGCTAACAGAATCTTTTGTCCTTTAACATGGACATGTAGTGGAGTTATGTTTTCATATCTTTGTTTTAAGCTAATTTAAGTGAGAACTGCTTCTGAGAGAGGTGATCCTTCCAGTGACCAGCAGAGAACTGAATACCGACTCTCACACTGAAGGCCAGTTCTTTGTGAGGGGTTGTTTTTCACTAGGTACATTTCTTACCTGTCTCGCTCCTGAGGCCATACAACTGCCAGTGCCGGTGTAAAGAAATGGAGAGAAGTGCATGCCTGGAAGGACATGCATGGTTTCCTCATTGATGAATTACCTGTATAATGATTCAGCTTAAAGAAATCATCAAGTTGCCGTCCAGGTGACAGCTGGAATCACTTTCAGAGTCTCCCCAACTTTTCTGCTCTTAAAAAAGGTCCAGAGGAGCAGCAGAGCACAGGAAAGAGTCACTGAAGTCTGGCCAAAATAATCTGCTTGTGTGTAAATGAGGTGTACACTTGCCTAGCATGGAAAGCTGCCTGCTTGTACAAATTCATGTTAAGTAATATATAATTGGTGCTATTTGTTTTTGACCCAATATGGTGCTTAAATTACATTTAAATTATTGTAAGGCATGTATTAAAATATTTACACTTTTGGTGGGGTTGTTTTTAGATAACAGTTCATGTTGTGTTCATTTGTTCATTATGTGATGCAGTGAGGGAAGGAAGTATGCTTTCAAATAAAATGAAAGCATTTGTTATCTGTATTTAGATGTGAAGAAGTAGTCTGAACTGTAACATGTATAAAAATTGTTAAATAATTTCAGCAGTGTATTTTTAGACTTGTTAAATATCATAGTACCAAATCATGCATACACATTACATTATCAGCTTTGCTAATAATATATGCAGAAATAACCTTTTTGTTGTAATTTCTGGATGGCTAATAGGCTAAATATGCTATGGCCGTAAATTGTTTTATTAATATTTAAGCTATGTTTGCTAAAATTCTGAGCAGCACTTGCAAAAGCCACGTGTCAGTGGTGGAAGAGAGAGAGTCATAGAGGCAAGGAGGTGCTAAAAGCTGCAGATACATGCAGAACCTGGAATTTACGTTTCTAAACCTCCTTTAAAAGAAAATCTCTTATGTATGAAAATGAACTTCTTATGGGTAAGCCAGTTCAGTAGTTGTGTCTTAAAGCACCAGAAGCCACACAGAACTGACTGACATCCTCCAGAGAGGATCTGGATATCTTGCAGGTGTTAATCTCGGTTGAACTTGCTGATAATTGTTTGAACTGTGAAGATTCACACCTTAATCAGTTTATTTTTTTTTAACCCTGTTGCTTACAGAGTTACAAAGTGCACTAATCAGAGACGGTTGGTGAAGGAGGAGAAGTTGTGTGCTAGAAAATTTGGCTCCTGTGGCCAGCTTGAATCTCTCAACTTGTTCCTGCCTTGAGGAGATACCGTTGTCCTTTTGCAACACCTGTATGAGAATGGGTTGAAGGGCTGTCAAACCAGATATACAGGCATAGGTTCAGTATGCCCAGCATTTGATTTTTTTTTTTTTTTTTAATAGCCTATTCTGTGTTTGGGAGGAGAACAGTTGTGGAGGCCCCTGACAGCTAGTAGTAGATTGCTGCTCCTGCAGTCTGTCCAGTGGATAACCTTCTGTCTGGTTGCTCTTGGGAAGGAAGGTTGCTGGGAAAGCAGCCAGTCTTGGAAGACTTCTGTTCAGACACAGTATACATTTTTTTGTGCCTTGTATTGAATTGCGAAGACTGCTTAACTTTGTCATTCAGTCACAGTTGCAGTGTTTAATGACATTGGGGTGGCCTATGTTGATCTTAAGACACAAAGAAAGATGCCATGTGTAAGGCAAGCAGTCAGCTGAAAATTTGAAAATAATGCGTTTCCACAAACTATAACTGATAACCTGTGACTAATTTTTTTTTCTGGTTTTCACTTTTTTGAGTGTTTAGCTTTTATGGAGAACTCTTTTAGGTTACAAATATGTAGAATATATGGGAAAAACAATATACTGAAACTGTAGCTTTTGCTAGTAGGAAGTGCCTCCATTAATAAGGTAAAATTAGTCCGTTACTGAAGGAGCTCTGTCTAAAGCTTTCTAGACCGTATGGTAATTTTGAGTGCTGTAAGGCTGAATAACAGAAGAACCGTCACAGTTCCATCAAACTTCAGGACCATACAGGGGAGAAGACTTAAGAGCTTGCTATGAAGTTCTCCTAATGTTAAGAAGGTCTGAGCAGATTGTAATCTGCTGTTGTATAGACAGCTCTGTTTGTTTTCATAGCTTTCAACATAACATTTGCAAAATGTAGAAAAGTAGAAAGCTCTGTGAAAAAGGGAATCATCCACTTGTATTTTCTTTTCATCAGTAAATTTGTGACATCTGTATTTCTCTTCCGTGTCTGAAAAGCACAGGAGCTAGCTTTTTCTCTGCTGGTGAATATCACAGGGCTGCTTAAATTCTGAATGAGAACCTCCATAAACCACTGTTTTCTCCCCAAAAAATTGTCTTGTTTGGTCTCAGTAGAGCAACTGGGAACTTAATTCAGGCATGTTATGATGTAGCTTTAATATATAAAAAAAAAAAGAGGATTCTACTATATATTAGTAATATTATTCTAATATATAATATTAGTAGATAGCAAACTTCGATAGCTCTGTATTTCCCTCCCATCCCTCCTGAAGAATCGAGAGGTGAAGGAACAATGTCCCCTGCACATTTCTTCTGTTACTGGTACCAAGGGTTTACCTAGCAAGAGGGAATATGAATGCCAAGGTATGAGTGTGCTACAGTGTGCTGTTGTGAATAGGTAGGCATATCAACATAAAAACATAGCTGATTTTTAAAGCCTTTAATACACCTTTTCTGTAAGAGTTTCAGAAATGAGACTTCCGTGGTACTCAGGTAATTATTATTTTTTTAAATCTTACCTATTGACTTAGACTGCTTTCAACAGCTAATAGTTATTTGTATTCTGAATGTATTCTGCTGTTTCATTTCTACTCTCTGTAGAGGATTTTTTTTTTTTTTTTAACTTCAGTGCCTGGCATTCTTAGATAAAGATCTGATGCACAACATAAAATATTGATTAAAATATTTGTGTAGGATTGTCTTTGGTAGGATTGTGATCTGAAGCTAAACCTTTTTCAATAGATGGGCAAGATAGACAGGAAAACAGAGGAGATGGGACTTAACTTCACCTTCTAACCAAAAATCCAAATCTACTCTTGAACAGATACGATAAAGCAAGTCTTTTTTATAATTCATGAATATAGATTTTGCAAAACAAGAATGGGCTCATTGTGTTGCTGTTTAGCTCATAATTTGTAGAAGCGGAGTTTTCCGTGTGCTAAAGACAGTTACTCTTGAAAACTGCACAGCAGTAATTGCCAGGGGGCATGGTAAATTTCAGTAACACATTGAGTTTGCAGTTTTATTGGGATTTTTTTTAACTTTTGTGAAGAAACAAGAAAATGTATGTACTTGTTCTATTTTTACTAATCCATAGATTTTTTGCTAATGGGTGAAAAGAGTAAAGAAAGTAGAACAGCTAATAAAAAAGGTTTTATCATTTGACAGGCCGACAGGAGTTGTCAAAGTCAATCCTGCTAATTTTTTTTTCTGGCTAAATTTTGAGGCGCTTCATAGTCAAGAGCACTTTTCTGTCTTTTATTAGCAAACTAAGCTCTGTGACTGATGAATTTTGCTTGGGTATGACTTTTACAGGATGGAATAAATTGTTGTGTGATCAGCAATTTCATTGTAGATATATATGCTTCTGATCATTATCAAATGTAATATCAGCTCATAAATTATTGGGGTTTTGCCGCGCTGTCAACCCATTACTGAGATGTTTTTGTTTTGGTATGCTACAATGATTAAAATATGCAACTGTAGCAAAAATATAACCACAGATATTTGCATTTTATGAAAGAGTGGATGCAACTGAAAAGTTAAAATTTGTACTGATGCTTTGATCAGGCTTTTTCTTCAGAATGAAATAACTTTGTCTGGTAACTTTCTGCTGTGACTATGAATTAGTTTGCGTGCTTGGGCTATGCAGGATAAGAACTCCAGTTGAGTTAACTATAGAAGGATGATCTGAGAGCTGTTTAATGCTGGTTCACTAACTCAGTTTCAGTTGCACTTAATTTTCAGAGAAGAAAAGTAGATTTCAAAAGTCTTCACAGAAGATTCGACTTGAAAATATTGGAATTGCTTTGGTATATAGCAATTTTAACTGTGTGTGTATATATGTGTGTTTATAGATCAGTATGTAAAATCGATAATGTACTTACTCAACTACCTTAACTGAAACTTCCATGGAAGAGCTAGATCCAGCTTGGATATCTCCTTAAAATTGCTGTTATTGTGAGTGTTTCAATTCCTGTATCAGTTTTGCCAGGGAATTGGGAATAGGAGTTCCCTGTGGTATGCAGAAATATGTTGTCACACATTGTTCATTTAGTATAAAACTTACTTTAGTACTATCAGTTAATAAAGTTTCCATCTGCAGGGATGTTTCTGAGCTTCTAATGAAGGCATAATTTGTTATAGGGATTATCTGGGTATTGCAGAGATGCAAATGTAAGTTGGAAACTAGTGTATTCAGCTGAGGCATGAACAAAACTCTTATTCTGATAGTTATCTGAACAAGTAGACTTTGTATCTTGATGACTAAATGGAAAACAACCCGGTTAAAATTCCCTTTTAATTCTGGCATTGTAAGACGTTAAAGCTACTTTCTGACATTGGTTTTTGTGTTGCTCTGTATTTGCCATCACTCTTTGAGTTTTATTCTTAGCCAGGTGTACTAGTAAGCTACAACAAGTTTCTCTCCTGCTGTTATTTCTATCCTAGGGTTGTGATCCCGCTTTTTGCCTTGCTCCTTCCTCTCAGGATCTTCAATTCCACCATCTTGTGGTTGCTGCAGTGAAAGCTGTCCCCAACCTTTATGAGCTCTTCCTTGTTTGTGAGCATGGGGTGTCAACAGACCATCTCCCCTTGTTGGTTCCTGGACCACCTGTGTAAGGAAGTTATCATCGATGTACTCCAGAAACCTCCTGGATTGCATGCACTCTGCTGTTTTGTCCCACAAGCAAATATTGGGGTATTGAAAGCACATGATGAGGACCAGGGTCTGCAAACATGAGGCTTCTTCTAGTTCTCTGAAGAAGGCCTCATCTACTTTTGCCTGACCACGCAGTCTATATGAGACCCCCACCACAAAGTTGCCCATATTGGTTGCATACTTATCCTGACCCATAATCTCTCACCTGACTCGTCAGACCCAAGGCAGAGCTCCATACATAAAGCTGTTCTCTTACATAAAGATCAGCTCCCCCTTCCTAATGAGCTTGTACCCATCCATTGCAGCACTCTAGCTGTGTGAGCCAGCCCACCACGTTGTTGTGACCCAAATGAGGCAGTATCCCTGCAAGTGCAGCAGACCTCGGGTTCTTCGTGTTTGTTTCCCATGTGGCATGAGTTATGGTACAGGCACTTCAGAGGGGCACCTAGTTGTGGTGATTACCCAGAAAAGGTATGAGAACTGTCCCTGTGATGCCCTGTAGGTGTTTCTTATTTACGAAGCTTGAAATTGGTCCCTTTCAGCCTTCATGCTTGTTACAAGGTCTCTCCTGTCGTCCATATCACCCTGCTCCCTGGGCTTGCCAAATCGGTCCTTTGTCAGCTATTGACTGGTCCTCGTTTCCCTCCTCCAGCATTCCTGGTTGCTTTTTGCCCTACCTGGGTGCACCCTGCCTCTTCCTTGCAGTCCTTGATCCTCAAAGAGGATCCCATGCTCCTAAAAGCAAATAAATCCCAGTTGCCAACTTCAGCTGCACAACCAGTTAGTATGACTTAACTCCTAGGTGGGTGTTGGAAGGGAATAAATATAAACATAAGCTTTCATTAAAGTTTTGGAGTTTGGTTTTGGTTGTTCTTTGGTTTTCACTTGTACACGTTTCACCCAAATTATTGGGTGTCAGGTATTTTTATATTTTTACATCTTTACAAGTAGGGTTGTACAGCTATTTGAAAACCCTGCCAAAAGGAAGTTGCTTTCTGTGGTTGAGCATACCCCATGTATTTGCAAAATATAGCACTTCTCTTTCTTTTTTCTCTCTCTTTAAATTATTTTGACTAGAGAAGCATAATGAAGAAAAAACAGTATGGTAGTTTGGTTTCCTTTTCCCATTGTACTCTACCCCATCCTCCCTGCCAACTCTTTTCTCCTTATTCCCTTTTTCTAAATGTTGCCCTTCTTAGCAATTAACTTCTGGCTCAGTTTCGGATAGTCCTAATTAATCTAAAAATATAGGTCGGCTTGAATTACAGTGAAATATCTAATACAAAGAAGGAAGGTGCTATGGTAGGATTCTGTAGTGCATGGTCATACATGCCTAGTCCAAAAGCAATTGGCAGTTTTAAATCCTACTTCTGCTCAAATCTGTAAGCTTGCTGTTTGAATACTTAAGATTTTTTATAATTCTAGGAATGTGCGTTGTTCAAAAATAGCTACATTAAATAGCTAAATTCTGTTTTTCTTGCTTGTTTAAAAGACAGGGAAGTTGGTGTGGATACATGCTTCCTCCTCCAGATGTGTGTTGCCTAGAATAAAACTGGAAGCTGCATTTCTACTGCTGGGTCCTTTCTGATGACAGCAGTAGCTTGTGACAGCCAAAAAGTGGCAGCAGCAAGTTTCTTACCGAACAGTCGCCTAATTCTTTCTTCAGGGCTTCTGCTCGTGTCAGTGGATTTTTTTTATTTATGTTTTTTTGAGACCATTAGCTCACAAGTGGTTTGATATTCTGAGACAGCAACTTAGGGAATGACTTCAACCCTGTGATCCAAAGCAGGACCACTGCAGTTACGACTGCAGTTGAAAACACTTTTAGTTCAATCTCAAAGAACCCTTAGACCTTCTGCTTGTTAGTGTGATGATTTGTAATGAAACAAACTGGGATCTGCCCTTGGACGCAAGGTGTTGCTCATCTGCCCCATTTCACTATTCAGTCACTGAATAAAGGGCAGCTGGAAGCTGTTGAAATGCCAGACTCTGTTCCTGGCCTTGACAATGAATTCAATTTCTTATTCTTGTCAATCTTGTCAACCCAAAGGTCAAATAATCGCTTGCAGGAGTGTGGGATTCTTTTAGTGTGTGCACCTTAAATACTCATGCAGGGTTGGAGTCAGTACTCTGATCCTTGCTAATTTCACAGTTCCAGGGATACTTTGTTTTTTAAAAGCAGTACTAAAAACCTTGTCCTCTCATCACAGGTTGTTAGCATCCCTGTGCTGTCACACACTAGTACTAGCACAAGCACTAGTACAACTGTGTCTCTACCTGGCTGGGAAATTGATCCAGGCAACTTTTCCTTTTTGTAATGGAAAAAAAGGAAGAACACTAAATGTGGTTTGTAAACAGCGGCTTTACATTTAGTTTCCTCTGGAAGCTACTAAACTATTAAATGCTTAGTAATTAGAAAAATAACGCTGTGGCTTTTTTTCAGTAAAGAAATTGTGAAATGATTATACATTACCTTATGTTGTATGTATTAATAATTGTCTTGTAGGTAATTATAGTTAATATAGAAATAATTGTGCTCTAGTTAGAGATATTTTGTATGGTATAGTCTTTTTAATGACAAGATCATGCTAAGGAGTGACCTTTAAATTAGCACATGAAGAGAAGAACTGAGTTGAAAATTCATGAACAGTTGTTTTCTGAAAGCTGGCCTCTCATGTTTAAGTACTTAGGATGTTTTTTACATTTACAAAGAACGATAGTTAATTTTCCTACTAGTATAACAGTATACCTTCCAAATATTTACTAAGGTGAATAGCCCTATTTAGTTTTAAGGGTTTTTAAAGGCTTTGTGCAAAACATCTTTATTTTTTGAAGTTAGTGAAAGATGACTTCTCTAAGCAAGCTACTAAAAAGCAACTTGATTGAAGTTCAGAGAAAGGCTGAACTAATACAAATAGAATAGACTAATATATTTTCATAGATATATCTAGGCTGTTGAAATGCAATCTATACTTTAAAAAAGAAAAAAAGCTGACTTTGAACAGTAGTTTATGTGCATTAAATATGTAGAAATACTTTTCTCAAGAAATACTGTTGAGAAACCTGACAGATCCAGATGGTAGAGAGAAATTCTATTTTCTCATCTTTTCTGTGTCAGATTTTTCATTCCAGTATGTTGCTGAAAGCTTCAGATTTCAAGAGGTAAGAATTCATTCATTTCTCCCCTGGAGAGAGAATTCAACAGCCTTCTATAAATAACAACCAGGAAGTTTTTTTCCCCAATATTCAGCTGAATGTTCTTAATAAATCCCATTAATCCTTCCATAATTTAAAATGTTATGAATCACTCTGAAGGCTGGTGATTTGAGTCATAAATTAGATTTCTGAAATACTGGAAGTCTTCCAACATGTTTAAAAGAAAACCTCAAGTATTTATGTTTTCCTTTACTTCAGGTGTGATCTTAGTGACAACTTACGACATTTAAAACTAATCTGCATACTTCTGAGACATACAAGACAGACTTTCTTTTCAGGGTAGTTTTCATTATTCTAACACATGAAGGTGTTTGGCAATTCAGAGGCCAAACTCAAGAAAGAAATGCAGGAAGTTGTTTGTCTGGATCAAGATTCTTAGGATAACTTACCTTCACTGATCAGTGCCACACCAGAAAACTTCCTCATTCAGAAACTTGGTCTTTCTCACAGACCTCAGTAACTTTTATTTATTGGTTCCAAAGGGTCTTGTGAATTGGTTTGCACGCCGAAGTAGCTTTGAGGCTATCATTTTTAGGTGACGGCTACACTGAACAGAATTTTTTTTTTTTTTTAAGCAAAATGTAAACATTGAGCTATACAAAAAGTAATTTTGAACTTCTTGTTAGAATAAATTCTGTTTAGATTCAGGTATTGCTTCTGTGCGTGATACTGATTTCTAGCATCTGTGTATGTTTTAAAAACATTTTGTTTGACCATTACCTCTGAGATCTTCAAGCATTGCTGTCTTTGAAGGTTTTTTTTGTCATGCAATGGATCGTCCCTAATGATGGAACACTAATATCAAATCTAAGAACCCAATTATGAGTTCCAAGGAAACTCTCAAAAACCCCTTTTGAGTTATAAACTTCATCAAATCCTAGCAGTGACCACTCATCTCCTATTGTCAAAGAACAACAACAAAAAACTTCTGAAAAGTCTTGCTCAAATTCATACATACAGAATTTTTCAAGTTTGAGACTTAACTGCTGTATAGTGATAGCAAATGGGATGGGAGTTTTGTTGTTAGTCAGATACGGGGAAGAGAGGAGCACTCAAAGAATTTCTGAACCTTTTCCATACATTGCCGTATAAAGGTGATACGCTCTAAGTCATATGTTGTCGCATACACATAACGGCAGAATGTAAAGGAGGTTATTTCCATCAAAAATGCTCTTTCTCAGTTGTTATGAGCATATGGGAAACTTCTGATTTATTGATTGATTGATTTTTAAACAGTAATAGTTTTGAGGCAACTGAATTAGCAGTGTTGTGTTCCAAGCAATGAGAAAAACTCTTCCATCAGCCAGATCTGCTAGTGCTTCCCTCTTTCATAGTTTGGGATGCTGGTTTCTTCAAAACAACAACAAAAAAGATCATAATGGGATAAATGTCAAGTATTCCATAATAGACTAAAGAAGAATTGAAAACGGGGCATTCAAAGAGGAAACAGTGAAAGAAAAGTGAAGGTTTCTCATTAGTCAGTTTTGGATTAGTTATCTGCCAGGTTATTTTGAAAGGGAAAAAAAAAACCACTAAATTAATTGAACTGTACTGATTAAACTGTGCTTTTTTAATACAACATTTGGGGGTGGTGGCTGCAGTTGAGGATCTGGGCAGCATACGGAAAGGGGAGGAAAATAAAAGGACTCATAGTGGAAATGAAGAACTTCTAAATACAGGATCTACCACTTCCACTTAGAATGGGAAAACTAGTAACAAGCCTTTGGGGTAAGCTCAGGCTGATGGGATAGAAACAACTGAAGAGAAGAATCCAGCTATACCGGGTGTCCATATGGTGTAGGTGTGGAGAAGGCAAGTGCAGGATGCACCAGGCACAGTATTTTCCAGCAGAGGAGAAAGCATCACTAGCATTGGGCAAGCTTTTGCAAAGACCTCCTCTGGAGCATTGCTCACAGTTCTGGTTGCTTCTGTTAAGAAAAATTAAAGCCGGAACAGATGCAGGGAAGAGATTCTGAAACAGGAAGACCTATCATAAAAACGTGCATCTTGTTAGGCTTGGTAAACTCAGTGAGTGAAAGGGAGAGGAAAGGAAGTAGTATGTAAGCTCCGTTTTGTTAGAAGAACTAGTGCATGTATAGTGGCCATTAAAGGTCGAAACATGGAAACTTGGAGTTGAACCGCAGTGCAGAAGAGAGGGAAGTCATGTCTTTTCCCTTTTGGGAGCAGTTAATGCTTGTAAGCTCACCTGAGGGCATAATTCCATGGAGGAATTTTTGGCAACGTTGGTTGCTGATATAGTCTTGTTCTTCCTCATGTTGCTCTGTGCTATGTTTCCTCAAAAACACTTGTATTGTGAGGAAAAACTATGCACAATGGAGCCAACTGTGTGTGTGTATACCTAAGACTTTCTCATATGAGTTCCTTTGGTTCGTTGCATGACTGCGCATATGCTGTATTGGTGCAGGAATGAGTGCTGGAGGCGTGGAGGCACGTGTGAAAAAATCCTTGTGGTCTGAGACTGGATTCTCTTTTAGTGGCAGCACTGCTTAAGCACCCAGTGTCCTAGCCATTTGTTCCTGGTTTTGACTTGGTCTTGACACAGCTCTTTGTGTGACCATGACTGAAGCCACATCAAAGAACTGCTGTGGACGAAAAGTAACACAGGAGAAAAAGACAAAAGTGGTTTGTGTGGGATATTTGAGTGGTTTTTGTTTCTTCTTTGATCTGATTCAGTGTAATGACACCAAAGCTGTTTCAGGACAACACAACAAGAAGAAGGGTTGCTGGTTAAACCAGTGCTGCTGCTAAAGGAACACTGGTGAAGCCATGGCCCAAGATGGAAGAATCAGGCCTATTAACATGGATGGGATAAAATGGGAAAGGAGAAGAGTAATGCTCATTGTCTCTAGCTGAAGGTACTCGACAACCTTTCTCTATTCTGTAGGAGCCAAATCTAGTATGTTAATACACTCTTTTGTTACTGCAATTGAAGTGCTCCTTTTAACACACATGTTCTTTCTTGCTGTTTTTCTTCTCACCCTTCAGTTATTTCATGTCTGATTTAGTTTTTATAAGTATTTTGCCAGATTTCCATCACTGCTTCCTGATCTCGTGCACTAGATCTTTCTTCACAGAAAAGAGAAAAGCTTTGGTCGGATATTAAAGGCATCTGTTAGGAGAACAGCATCAGGGTTTTTTGGAACACTTTTGACCTGATGCTCTTGATTTGTCTGCTGGTGTTTTGTACTTTTCTGTGAACGGTTCCAGAATCTTAGAGCATGAAAATAAAATTTGGGTGATTTTGGCTGCATGCTTGTATTGCAGCCAGTACTTCCAGAGGGGACTCACCAGTGAACAAAGCTCTCTTTATCCCTCACCCGACCCCCTTGTTCAAGCAGTAGATTTTGTGCTGAGTACCAGTCTCCACCTGCGCTAAATTACTTCTTGTGTGTGGTGTAGATTCTCACTTGCCTTAAGGTGAACCATAGAGAGCAATGAGAATCGTATTTCTTGAGTTCTTTGCCAATGCAGGGACAAGACACGTAATCTCAGTTTAACAAACCAATTTTCATTTTTCTTTCTCACCAACAGGTAAAAAAGCAGCGCCATTTTCTGAGACTCTTACAATTGCTTATATCTCAATTAAGAGAATATCTCATACTTGGCTTGTGTGTGCTGAGTATATACACATGCCTTAGAAATAATTTTGTGTTTGTTCTTTCATCTAAGCCATCAGTGGGACACACAATCAGTCACTTAATTGAAGACTGAGGCTGCCAGCGTAGCTTTTTAAACGACATACTGATTTAGGAAAGTGCAAATAGCGTCCACTGTCTAATCTTGCAGGAAGAACAAATTACTGGTGAATCCTTGGAAATAGATTATCGAGGAAGAAATCTAAAAGCAGAAGCCGTAGAGCCAAGAACTTGAACTCATTGAGAAGGCTGTTTAGGAGTTGCTTGAATTTGAGGCCTTGACCTTTCACTTGCTAATGACCTTTAATGAGTTGACATCAGGATATAAAGTAAGATCTGATGACAGGCTCTTGCAGGGGCTGTTCTGTGTCAGTAACTATTGCTTCTGTTTAAAACAGTCATACTTTCAGTGTCGTTCAAACATGAACTTGAAATTATGTATTGTAATCTTGCTCTAAAACCCCTTCAGTCTTCTCTGTGTGCCATGTGGCTCTTCCTGTGGGAGCATGCCCCTCTCAACGCTTCCCAGAAGTTAATGTCTGATCTTGTTCCAAAAAGCTTATAGGCCTTAACAAAGTACCCTTACCATTACTATTCCTGCTGTAGCTGCAGCTTTCAGAGCGACTCTTTTAAGACCATGAAACTGATTAATACAATAATCATTGAAAATACAATTTTGCTTGTATGTATGCTGAGTTGAATACCTGTAAATGGTTGTTTTCAGGGGGTGAGGTAGGCCCTGCGGTTTAATAAATAAATAATAGTAACGTTTAGTATGGTTATTGATAGCAACAAGTAGATGTTAAGACAAAACTTACTGAGCACGTTCCTTCAGAGGTCCCCTCTAGCCTGAATTGTTCTATGGTTCTGTATGTATAATGAGGAAGAATTTACAAGGATAATTGTACATTAACTGATGACTACAGAATTCTGAAAATAAAGGGTACTGTAGTCTATGTGAGCATAAAAATATTTTCTGAATTGTTTGCACATGAAGAATGTTACCTGTGTCTGGTGCTAAAATTTTTATTTCATGGTGGTAGAAAAGACAATCTACTGAGCATCTTACCTCCATGTCCTTCCTTTCAAGTTCTGTTGGTATCCCAGTCAGTCAATGTAACATAAGTTGTTTACAAAGTATGTATACATTAAAGATATTGTTACATATCAGCATCTTTTTATTGCGTGATATGTATGCCTGAGTATAGACACAGATAGATACCTCGTATATTAAAATGTAGAATAACTGATAAGTTTAGTTGTTTTTTTTTTTCCCCCGATAAGAAATAAAATTTAGGCCACAAATCTAAGTGATGGTGATAAGGTTGCAGATCTGTTAAGGATAGCTTATCCCCCATGCAGGTTGGCGATAGAAAAAAGACCTGATAGCAAAACAGAGCTCTTTCTGCTGGTGTATTGCTTTTATAATAACAAAAACATGCAACTAAGCTTCTGAATTGTACAGGGGAATTCTTAAAATTGTAAGTAAATATTTTTTTCAGTGTGTTACATAAATTCTAAGCATGCCGTAAGGTTTTCCTGGGGAGTGTTTCACTTGCACAAGCACTGTAGGAGGTACTCCTGTAGTTTCCTATGGAAGGAAAGAAATGGTTAAGAAAAAGGGAGAGAGAACAGGCTGGAGGTTGCTACTGCCTGCCTTTTTTTTTTTTTTTTTTTTTTTTTCCTCCTATGGGGTAGCTCTGCCGAATTTGGTTCTGAACATAACTGTGTGGTGGTGTTTCTAATTTCAGTTTTTATTTCCTCCATTTCCACGTCAGATAAAGCTTCAAAGAGAGCTGGAAAAGCGGGTTCTAATGACCCTGCAATGAGGGGAACACTGCTGGAAGGGTAGTAGGTCACTGGGGGACCGTGACTGGGTTTCTGGTCTACGCTAGCAGCCACTGTTTCTGACTGGAGTTGCACAGAACCTCTACAATAGAAACACAGAGTTACAAATTAGCTCTGGGTGCCTGACTCCTGTAGTGCACTGCATCCATATGCTTCCTTTAGTGTCCTCCCTGCTCCACGCCCCCCACCCCAGCTCAGGTATTTGAACATATTTGTTATACGTTGTATAACAGTACTCTAAGTTGTTAAAGTTTTCTTGACAATTATTTTCATTGAGGTTGTTATTGCTTATGAGGAAAAGCTCGCTTAAGCCTTTAAAAAAGACAGAGTTTGAATATTTTTATGCTTTAATAATAACTTCTTATAAATCATGGTTTATCATTTAGGTAATATTCTTGAAATTCTTTAAGTTATTTCAGAAATGCCTGCTATTTCCAAATCTTTTATTGACTTCAATTTCACTGTTTTTAAAGACTTCTGTTTCCAACCCTACCACTTTCCTCAGTAGCCTTTCTCCAGTTATTTTATGATTTGTAGAATCATCAGAAGAGAGCCACATCATACTCAAATATTATGTAAGCATCGTGATTCAGTACTTTTGAAGGAGTTTAAATGATGATGTATCACAAAAATGATTATGAGGATGATGTAGACTTCTGGGTTGGGTTTTTTTGTTTGTTTTGTTTGTTTCTACACACTTTAGAACCACAACTTGGGTACTCTGTGCATTCTTTATTCTTTATAATTCTGTTGGATTAATATTGGAGAGTATCTTTTACAACCTATATTCACACTGAGCCGAGATTCAGGGAACTGCCGTCTTATGCTTTGTTCTTTCATATGCTTTATTATAAGGCTAAATTAAACACAGACTTGTTTTCTAAGATATGAATTGGTCAAGCATACCTGTGATAGAAATGTTGCCACTTAGGAAGTCAGTTTTGTGACTTGTACTGGGATATATAATTTTCTAAAGAACTATCAGATCTTCAACATGACCATTTTTCTGTGCCACCGTCACAATAGGGCAGTATTTAAAATTTTCCTTTGAGAATAAAATAAACAATGTCTATCCAGCATGGCCAGGCTTTCTAAAAGTGGATGCCCTCTAAGCCAATGTGCTAATTTACAGAGATCATCAATCACCATTTCAAACTGCAGTTCCATGTGTAAATAAGCTGATACAGTAGCTAATTGCAGGCTTAATTAATCTTGGAAGTACTTAATTTTCAAAAGACGTTCAAAGTCTTTATTCAAAGTGAAAGTTAAAGGACAAGTATATGTTGTAAATGGGCAGGGATGAATGAAGTAGGGAAGAAATTTCTCTCTTTAGAATGAGGCTTGTAGGTGTCTTTATTTCCAATAATATTTGTTAACTTTGGATACAGCTCTTTATAAAAAATATTGACCACATTCGTTCAAAGCAGTATTGTCTGCTGCTTAACTAAGCAAGTGTGTAGCCCTTTAAATGGAAAAAAATGACAAGAAAAATTCTGGGTATATATGTCTTTTACATGACTTCATCGCTATACACTTACACTATCTTAATGCAACAAGCTGACATAGTTCCTTTTAGGAAACCTTGATTTACATTTAAAAAGTTGAATAAAGGACAAATGTACTGCATGTTTCAGGTTCTTAATAGTTAAGCTTTCTTAAGTAAGAAGGAAAAAACCTTAGATTCTTAAATGGAAGCTCATTTTTAAAGGGATACTGTATTCACTGGAAGAGATTGTTTACTATTACTTTTACTGAGAAAATATTCATTTGTGTGTGTGTTACTAAAACTGAATTTGAGAGCCAAAATGCGTTGCTTTATATTATGTTCCTGAAAAATCATGATTTGCTTGGGAGAGATGTAGAGCAAATTGTTAGTGATCTGATATGTAAGTGACTTCAAATCTCAAAGCTTTGGGGTTTGAAGCATAGAGATTCACAGTGTCCTTACAGCATTCATCAGCAGGCGCTCCGCTCCAATGAGTTGGCATAGTTCATTCAGGGCATGGGAAGGGACCAGGCTGTAGGTACTGGTTGCAACTATTTGTGCTTGTCAGGAATCAACAGACTACGTTTTAATCCCAACCAGTTCTCATTCTTGCACACCAACAGGTATTAGAGGAAAGGGAGCAGAACAAACAAACCAACAAGATTTCAGTTTAAAAAAAAAAAAGTTTGAAAAATGTTGGCTTATGATCTTTATCCTTGAAGTCCGAACGACATACACCAGGTAATAGAATTTAAAGTGAAGGAAATGGTTTAAAAAAAAAAAAAGAAATCTTTGGTCTAGATTTTTTAGGATTTTATTCTAATTCAAATGTTATACTCCTTTATATACATGTTTATGTCTAGTTGATACAAAAAGTAACTGTTCTGTGCTAGACAGCAAAGTTAATCACCAGAAACAGTTTCGCTGGGGTTAAGGTTACATCAGGACCTGTCCTGCTAACCTGAAATTTAGGAAACATGAAAAAAAATCTGGTTGAGGCACCTTTTCAGCATTCCTGTCCACTTTCTTATGGCCTACATGTACTCAATAACCTCCTTAATAATGTATTGTGATGCTTTGATTTCCATCTGCAGTAGACAGCAAAACTCAGTATGCATCCCAACTTCAGTTTGAGAAAATATGCTTTGCTTTTTGGTATACATTGCAGGTAGGAATCAAAGTATTGCAGGTGTTGGAATGTGTTGCTGCCAGTGCTGAGAAAATATCAGTGAAAGAAAATCATCTGTCCTTACTACCTGAGCGTTTTAATGATTCTCAGACTTTGAACCAGCATAGTCTGTTCTGTCCATGCTAACCGTGGTGAAAGGTTCTGAAAGTTGGAGGGGAAGGTGGAAAGATGGTGGTTTTATTGGTTTGTGTATCTCAGTAGGTATGTCTGCTAAGGTAGAAGAGAGAGAAATGAAATATTAAACATATTACGTCATAATTTTAGTTTGTATGGCTGTTAGATGAAGTCTTATTATTCAACTGAACACAGTTCCTCTGTTTTGATGAATAAACATTCACATAAATTATCTGATCCATCTATAGCAATTTTGACGATCTGCATCTAGAGTTAACTGCCGTTCCTTCCCCTTTTTGCATCATCTCTGTGTTTTCGATCTATATAATTTGAGCTGCAGTAACAAACTGAGCTATAGAAATTGTCATTTAGCTGGGATGTGATACATTTCCTGGGTGGCAGACACAACTACTGAATAGCTACTTGTGTCATTTGAAAGATCAAGTATTTTAGTCCTTTTCCTGGCTGAGGGGAACAAGCATGATTTTTGATGCTGAGACTGAGTGTGGCCTGCAAGATGTTTGTTACTTAGCTTCAGAATAAGTTTGGTAACTCCTGTGTTAGGAAGCATGGGGTTTTATTTTCTGGCTCAAATTAAGCAATATCACTGTGGGGTATTATAACTTTATTTGTAAAATGGCTGTGTTTCATTGCAACTACAAGGAAAATGTCAAAAAACTAACTGCAACCATAATTTATTTTAACATTCCTTTCTGTTTATTGGCATGTGGAAGCAATGGTGTCTGCTTAAGTCAAGGGTACCTCTCATGAATGTGTTAAATATCCACAAGATAACAAATTATTTAACATTGGAAACTTCAAGCCTTTGTTGCGCTGCTTCTGTCATGGAATATGTTCATCTAATGTATAGTCGTTACATGTATGCTATTTTGAGGCTGTTTGTGGCTTGAACATGGGAGAGCTAATTTTGAAAAAGCTGGAAATCTGAGGCTTGTAAATGCATGAATCTTCAGGTTATGTTTAAAAATCTCTTTTGATTTCCATGAGAGACTCTCTAAATCACTGTATTTTTTAACAGGATGAGTTCATTGTGGGCACCACTGAATTCTTGTCTTCTGAGCTTTACAGCAGCTTTGATTTACTTAAGACTCTGGCATTCATCATTATAGGTAGAGAAGGCTCTTTAAAAAGCATAGCTAAGTTTAAGTATGGCCATAAAGGTTAAGACTGTAACGATGCCTCTTGTACTCTCTATTACAGAATTGAATAAAATGTCTATTTTTTGTCCCAGACTTAAAATGCAGGATGCAAATTGCTCCAGTCAGGGATCTAAAATGTTAATACATGATGGAAAGAAAAAAAAGTCATACTTACAAGAGCAGTAAGGGTGACCACAAGCCTGACCCTTCTTGGAGCTGTAGTTTTGATGTTCCTCTCTGATTTATGCTTTTCCAGCCATCTCTTCTTGGCTGCTAGAAGTATGGACACATATTCAGGTGGATGGGCAAGCTCTCAGGCCAGATTTCAGAAAATCAGGAAAACTAGAAGTAGCTTGGTCAACAGGAAGGAAAATTTATATTCATAGGGTTTCTGTAGTTACATCAATGAACAGAAGTCGGGGGTCTGCCTGTAAGTCAGGGTATGGTGCTCTCATCAGGCTTTTCTACACTACTGTAATCTACCACTCCGTATCAGCTTATGTTAAAAGCTTTATGTGATAGCTTCAGAAAGGCTTTGTGTGGAAAACCAATGAGAAAAAAAAAAAAAGATTCATTTTAACTAAATACACTTAATTTCTAGCAATATATGGTAATTATGGCTGAAAACAAGTATTGCCAGTATTATTCTGAAGCTGTAGTTTAGGTTTTTGAAAGGTTTTAAAGTTATCATAATTTAAATGTGGTTTTATACTATTTTAAAGAAATCTTACTTTGACATGCTAAAAGAGTAAGCAAGGACTTGGGATAAGAAGGTGACACCGATCTATATAAAATGGGATTTTTTTTAAATAAAAGATTACTATTTGTAGTATGGAGGGAGGGTTTCAAGTCAATAGCTCTAGTCCTTAGATGCCACATGAAGTTAGATGAGCCTTCTGTATTTACAGGTACAAGTGCATTTCTGTATATTTAGAGTCAATTGAGTATCTTTTAAAAATATTTGTGGTAACCGTTGGTTACTATATACTGAATAATAGTGGGTTGTGGATACAGAGAAGAAAACAGTCATCAGTTTTGGCGATTTCATTGTACATTATGAGTGAGAAAAATAGTTTTCTTGCATAGGTAGTTCTGCCTGAGCGCATCAGCGTAATTCACAGTTAGATAGCTGTGTTAATAAATATCTTCCTTAATTGTGAACGTTTGCATTGTGACTCATTGCCTGGTTTAGTATATATATTTTATATATATATATACACACTATATATATACACTATATATCTACTATATATATATCTACTATATATATATCTACTATATATATATCTACTATATATATAGTAGATATATATTATATATATATATATATATTCTGTGTCAAATGTCATCTCATTTCAACAAGTATTTGCAAATGTGCTGTTTAAAGGGTACAAAAATGGATTTTAGCTATGAGAGTACAGATTTGGTAGCGTAAGGAATTACATTCTTTGAATGATCTGGTAGGTAAAAAAAAAAACACCAAAAGCCAGTTATAAATGTTCTTAAGTACCTTCATTTGGGCATTTCTCTCCTTTCAGGGAAACTTTTATTTTGAGAATTCGATTTCTTTGCAGTCTCATTGCTCAGAAACATATAAACCAACTTCCAGCTCACTGCCCGAATGGAAGGATTTCTAAGTTACATTTATTTATAATCCATTTATTTCACTCAGTGGGTGAATATTCATTCAACAGATGAACTTCTGAACAAAGGCTCTTTCCACCCTCGAATTTGCCCTTATGTCTTTTTGAGAAGACTTTAGAATGAATTTCTCTAGAACTATCAAGTCAGTCATTATGTCACCACCAGTAAAAAAAAAAAAAAAAAAGTAGTGGCAAGGTCAATAATATTGCAGTCTTGAAACAATCCCGTTTTGTTCTCATAACCAATTAATTTTTCCCGTTTGAATGCTTGACACACCATAACTGTCTGATTGTATTTTCTGTTGTTAACACTGACTGGAATATTCCACATGCTAAGTCAAGGCATCAAGAACTTACATTATCTACTTTCAAAGAAGCTCTCATGAATGCGTATTGATGGTGATATTTTTAAAGTGGAACTTCTTAGGGTTACCCTTGTTCTAGCTCGTGTTTCAGCAAATGTAATTTCAATTTTGAACAATAACTAGCTTTTTGTTCGTTGGATCCAATACTAACTATCTGTCCGGGAAAAAAAAAAAAAATAGATCTTCTTTATTTGTAATTTTTACGGGGTTCTTGAAACACTAAGATGGAAGAAAATGATAAGATTTTGGGTAATTTTGAAGTGTTGTAATGGAGGTTGTTCATATCTAGTGGTGTCAAATAAGCTTAAAATAAACCTAGTTTGTGTAGAACAAAGAAACTAATCCAAACAGCATGACTTAGCAATTTTGTTTCTTTTATTATTGTTATTAAAGAATCTCCTTTCAGTTTTTCCAAATAATGGTAATTTCTAAACTTTAGCTTAGGACTGAAAGCAAGAATGTATTTCTCACCTGCATTTGTCTTTCTTTCCACCTGGTACTGTGAGTCAAATTCTGAAGTCATCCCTGTCAAATTTTCATTTTGAAATCAAGATAAATACAAACTGCAGAACGTGTTCCATTCAATTGGTTGGACAAGAAAATATATTTGAGCTTTCCTTAATATAGGAAATTTGAAAGTCATTTAGTGTTTTTACTCTAGTCTGTAGTTAAAAAGTATGTTTTATGGTTAAGGGGCAGCAAGGATTAGAGGTGGAAGCTTCTATTTAAATACTATACTTGAATAATACATTGGAATCTAAATATTGTTTAAAAGCAATAATTATAGCTCAATGCATAAAAGTGAATGGATTATTTATTGCTAATTTTGTGTGCGTGTGTGTTTCAGGGGTCCATTCAGCGTTGTGCGGCGATGTATCAACAGGGAAACAGGGCAACAGTTTGCCGTAAAGATTGTCGATGTAGCAAAATTCACTTCAAGTCCTGGATTAAGCACAGAAGGTAAGAACAAAAAATTAAGCAGATTGTAAGCAGGCAGCTTTTTGGTTTGTCAACAATTTCTATTTTTGCTTGCCTTGTAAGAGTCTTTCTGTTTTATATTTTGTAGACGTTTTAAAGCAATGTCTTGTATCTCTGGTTTAATTTGATTTAACATAATGCATGCATTTCTAATCTTAAGTAGTTCCTACAGCTATTTGGTTGTGGCAACACAGATTAAAAAGAATATTAGGTCTGTGCTATGTCTGATAGCCATTGCTATTCCTGTTTTTTATTTATATATTTTCTTAGAAAGTGAATTTCTTAAAGAAAAAATAATAATAATTCGGAATCAAAAAAGCATGCAAAGGAAGTATAATGAAAACACACCAGCTTTATTGTTTTTACCAGTCTAGATCTTTCAAGTTATTTTGATTTTAAAATGGGTGAAACTTGTGATTAAAGTGTGTGAAATTACATAAAGAATGGCTGTATACATTTTTCATATAGTCAAGATTTTAAAACAATGCTCTACATCTCTGCAATATAGGTGAAAGGCTGTAGCTTTTAGCACTTCTTATTATAGCATAATACAGTATGTCTTTTCTAAGTTGAATATGCAGCGTGTGTGTGCATGGAAGTGTTTCTTTTATAGCACATGAAAACAAGCACAGTAATTAAATGACAATCACAGTGTATATTTGCTGGAGATCATATTCTTTTGTACAGTAATATTTTGGGGGTTCCACGTGTCCATGTAAGTCCTTATGAACCCAAGTTTAAGGGCAAAAAAGGCTTGATGACTTTTTAGTGATTATAACAAAACCTATCTTAAGCTTTAATGGCTAGTTTGATTTACAAGGTAATTCTCAAGTCTTGCTTCAGATTTACCAAAGATTTTCATTTAAATCAGATAATGTCACTGCTAGCTTCTTTTTCCTAGCCCTCCTCCAACAAAATATAAGCCACACATTCCATAATATTGAGCTTACATATAGCCATATTATGGTTTTGTCAGGTAATACCAAAAACATTGAATTTTACGTTAGTGTACTTCTACTAAAATAATTCGGTATCTCTTAGAGTATTCTTTTTGACTTGTACAGGTTCCTAAAGCCTTAAGTTCTGTCTGTATTCTGGTCTTTGTCTGAGCCTCATCTTAACTGGTGGGTGCTGGAACACATTTGCACCTTTATTGGAGTATTGCTTTCCTCATTCCTTGACAATAAAATACAACCTTTTGATGCCATTAAGGAATTGCAGGAAGGGAGAAATAGTACACAAAGGAGCAAGGACTGCTCAGGAAAAAAGGAGAAGCCAACAGTAATTACAGATTAATTGAAAAAGTGAAGGAAAGCTGGTGATGGCTTGCATTTCCTGCCTGGGTCTAGAAAAAAGGCTTGGGAGTATAGTAAAATTTGTTTTTCCATTCTGCTGTTATTATAGTGATATAGTTATAATTCAAGCTGGCAGTTCATTGATTTAATTGACCATAAACAGTTTCTGGGTTGAGTGCTGGGTTTTTGTTGTCATTGTTTTGTTTTCTTTGTGTTTTGGTGTGAGTTTTTTTTTTTTTTGCTTTGTTTTTAAGATTTTGAATTGTTATGCATTAGTTTTGTAATATTAAGACACGTAAGCTGTATAAATGAATGTGGAGCAAGTATTGCATCCTCAGTTCTACATGAGAATCTGTTTTTCACAAACTTTCCATCTTGTGTGTTCTGTTTGTTTTGTGGACCTGTCCTCGATCCAGGTTTTAGGTTTATTTTTTTCAAAAACATTTTATTTTTCTTTAGAATTTGTTTGGCTTATTTCTGATATGGCATTCCTTAAACACGAGGGAGAGCCGTAATTTGCAGCCAGGATGGTGGTACTTATATAAAATAAATATTAGCTGACTTACCTGGGGGAAGTAGTATTTGTAAATTGTGTTGAAGTGTAAGCTGGAATGGAATGGTAAGATTAATCTTTTGGAACATTCTCTACCCTAGAGTTTTGTCCTCTGTAAAACCATTTTGGTCATGAGGGTAATCTTTCTACAACTTTCCATGTACAGTCTTTCTCTGAAGCACAGGAGTGGGAGAGAGGTACAATTGTAAATCATAAAACAAAGAAAACCCCTGAGGAAGATGACTTGTAAAAAGTCAAGCTTCCTTTACTCAGTCTGCTGTGCTCTAAAACTTCCTTGTCCTCAGGTTACGTTTGATTCTGATCCTGTAAGTCCAGGGAGCAACCCTTCAGGAGGACTCAGAACTCCTATATCTGAATGATGGAGACATCTGAAGGATGGGCTGTCTCAACATGGATGACTGCGTTAAGAAACAGACTGTATTAGGCCTGCTGTGAGGACATTAATGTAGACTTACCAAGTAGAATGTGCTTAGTTTTTTATATGAATGTTAGTCTGTGACAGTTCTGTTCCTTAAACCTATGTCTGAGTTCTGAAAGGAGCTGACAACAGCTCTTTCTAAATTTTCACCCAGAATTGTGCTGTAGCAGAGATGTAGTCTTGTTACAGAAGAGCAATCAATGTTTCGTAACACTTCTGGAGGTGATGTAGAGTCTGGGGTGCACTGCTTGGAGTTATATCTGGGCAGTTGTTAACAAGAGAGACTCTTAACTATTATTGTGTTTCCCCTCTTAATCAGAGCTCCACAAGGAAATCTGAGTGAGGGAGCTGATGGCTATTGCTTCCAGTAATTTCGCATACATGTAGAGTGCTGAGAAGTAAGGGCTGAATATGCCTATACACTTAATTATGGGTAAGAACTTTCCATTATTTGTAATGTATTTATATGAGTCAGCAGTGTACTCTTGTGGCAAAAGCAGCCAACTGCGTAGCAGACTGTTGTGAAAGTATAGCCAGCAAGTCAAAAGAAGCGAGTATTCTCTCTATTCAGCCCTTGTGAGACTCCATTTGGAACACTGTGTGCAGTTTGTCTTTCCCCAATACAAGAAAGACAGTGATGTGCTGGAATGAGTCCAACAGAGATGGACTCGATGTGTAGGACCTGAAGTACATAAGGTAGGAGGAGAAGCTGAGAGAATTGGGTCTGCCTAGCCTTAAGAAGAAAAGCTAAGATGAGATTTAGTGCTCTCTTCAACTATTTAATGGAAGGGCATAGAGCAGTTGGAGCCAAACTCTTCATACAGGTGCACAGTGAAAAGACAAGTATCTAGTATGGCATTCTTCTTTCCATAAGGCTCAGGCACAGATCTTAAGTGATTTTTATGTCTGTGTGCATCTTTGCAATGGTTTATTAATAGGAAAAAAAAAATAATGCTATGTAACAATGCCTGACAGCTAACAAATCCAATTTAGACTGAATTCTATTGGATTTAAGCATTAGTATTCATGGTCTTGCATACTGTATGTCTTCAATCTCTGTAGTGTTGTAATTTAACCATATAAATGAAGTCTATTGACACCTTTCCACTTTTCAAGTGGCCTCATGATCTATTGGATTAATGTTGGCTATTTTACATAACAGATTCTACTATAGTTCACCATGCAGAGTTCATATTACAGAGTACCAAAAAATACAAAATAGGCTTAAGAAACTGTGAAGCTTGAATATTTTTAGATATGAATGAGTATATTTTGTACTGTTCAATTTAAGACTCACATGGAAGAGTACTTGGTGCTATAGGAAGCTGCATTACTCATCGAGGTATAATAACATCAGTGTAAATCAATTTGTTTTCAAATACAGCTCTTAGCTGCTATATTCAAAACCTTTGGTGAAGAAATGTATAAAACTCATTTTCCCTACATCTGAATTTGTTGTAGCTCAGACCAGTTACCTTTTACTGCTGCTCTTCACATCACATGAGTTTTCTTTTTCCTTTTATTTTTTCTCTGTGTGGCTGGCATATCTTGCTTCTAGTCAGCTGTTCTAACACCAAACATCTGTGAGAAGTACAAACACTTTCTCAACAAGAGAATGTTGATCACTTTCTTATCACTTAGTGAAAGCCAATATACATTATTTGTTTGCCTTTTCTTAATGTTTAATTGTTCTCTTGTAGCATGCTGAGTGTTTTTAAAGCAATTTAAAGGGCAGTGCCGTATATTTACAGTGCATGTCTTTTTGAAGTTGTTTTTCAGGATTTTATTCATGTATTAGACTTAGTTATCTGTAATTCGTTTTGATAGCAGTGTCCTCACACAAAAAGGTGATTACTGTTACTTCCACAACCTTCTAATAGGCTAGACAAATCTTATTTATTAGGCATATGTACACATCTGTACAGGTTTGTATGCATGCAAGCCACTGTGAAGCTGAATAGATGAGCTGATGATGAAAGATTCAGGTTTCCTTTAGAACTCCAACTGGTTCTACTGGAGGTGAGTTTTGAAGACAGTCTCAACAAAATGTTTTGGCTGTGACAAAGGAGAAGATTCTAGCCAAGAAAGAAGTGTTTTGAATATAAATATTTGACTACTTCTAGCATTGAAAGGGGCAAGGTAATTGAATCAAAAGTTGTATTGCTGTATATCATCCATCCTAGGACAAGAATTCCAAAATTATTCCACTGAGGGGGGGAAACATGAAAGTTGGCATCAGTTTATGGTGTTGGTTTTTTTGTTTGTTTTGTTTTCCTACAAAAAGCCTACAGATTTTTACCCTGACATATTCTCAGGTTGTGAGTATTTTCTTACAGATGAGACAATACTCTTATTCTGCTTATTTCCTTACATAGTTTATCCTTGTTGATTGAAAGATTTTTTTTTTTTTTAATTCTTTTATTTGGACTTCCATTTCTTAAATGATTTTGTCAATACAGTTCAGTTGAAATGCTTTGTTTAATTCTGAGTAACGATGCACAGTAGAATATCTTAACCTTTGGATATTGGAAGGCATTGGTTAATCGCAAGTTACTTTTTTTGCAAAAGCATCTGTGCAAGATTCTGCAACCATCTCCCTGTTTTCTCAAGGGTTTAAGCAAAAATATAATGTTACTGTTGAGCTGAAGTCTTTGAGTAAAAAAGATTGCAACCCTGTGTCACCAAATTTTTTTGTAGACTAGATTTGAAGGAAGAACAGGGGAATTTCTGCCTTTTGATTTGGTAACATGTACCTATCTGGAATTTCAGATAGTTGCCACTTCTGTGTTGTACCACATTTCACTGCGATTTACCAAAAAGAAGTCCATGGAGAAGACTTTATTCTCATAAGACAAACTATATGCTGGGCACTTTTAGAAGTAATATGGAAAATAGATCAGGGGAGTTACTTCCTTTTGTGTGGTGCTATTGGATCCACACCTGAGCTATTGTGTCCAGTTTGGGGCTTTATGATCTGAAGTATGCAAAAGAACTAGAAAGGGCCCAACAGAGGAATATCAAGATAGTCAGGACCCTAAAGCACATGAAGAGCAAAGACAGGTTGAGGGAGCTGGGTTCATTTAGTCTGGTGAAGAGTAGGCTGAAGGGATGATGGAATAGTAGCCTACAACTATTTCAGAAATCACAAAAACGGCACAGCCAAGCTGTTAGTGACAGGTGTTACAATAAATATTAATGGTAAGAAGTTGTGACTTGGAAAAATTGGATTGAACATGAGGAAAAACTTGTCCACTGAGAGGGGAGTGCAGCAAGGACAGGCATGCCAGAGCGGTTATAGGACCTCTGTCCTTGGAAGTTCTCAAGACTCTGCTAGATGAAGGCACAGCTATTCTGAGCTAATGTTGGCATAACCTCTCTTTGAATCAAGGTTGGATTGGATGACCATTGGAAGTCAAGTTTAGTCAATCAAGTATAAAAAGAACGTCTCCTGGGAAAGAAAAAAATACGTGTCAAAGTCATGATGGAAGGAACCTGCACTAGAGTTTGTGCCTAGCAACAGAACTTTGACTGTTGCTTAAAACCACTTTTGATATTTGTCATTTCAAGAATCTTTCTGGGAAATGCATAGTTCCTACCTTAATTCTTCCATTCCTTTCACATGTGGATAGAGCTGTCCCTGTTTTAGTATAGGAAGTGTTACCTAAGCTATTCTGAGAGTTTATTTTGTTTTAACTTAAAGAACGATTTGAATTTTCTTTTCATTTTTTTTTGAGAAGCCATGGGCTGTTTTAATTAAAATTCAGTTTAACTAATTCATATGTATAAGTGTCATAAATGTCTGTTTTATAGTTCTATTGTAACTTTCATAAAAAGAAGTGTCATTAAAATTAAATACTCCTGTGCAGAAATACAACATAAAAGATGGAACTGCGCTTTTTTTTTTTTCCCCTTAGAAGATAGTTCTGTAAGTGTTGAAGCATGTTAACCATATAATAGATATGATGAACCATGGGAATGAAAGCATAACAAGAATTTCTTTTTAATGACTCTGCTTTTCTTGCTATTGGAAATCGGTTCGCTTTAGAAATGGTGCATGTGTTCTTTGAATGGAAATATGGAATTCAGTCTTTGGCAACACTTCACATAACAGCATTTAAAATTAAAAAAATAAATTGTAAAATACAGGGTTATATTTTAGGTCTTTTTTGGTTCTTTCTAGCATGTGCCCAGATACAGAGTTCCAGGAGCAGGATAACGGTATGAAGTGTCACTGGTCAAGTTATTGTTTTTACCTCTTTTGGAGTCCGCATAAGAATCTGATTGGTCCAAGGAGGCAAATAGGAAGCTGTATAAGGAAATGGGGCTGTTCATCCAGATCATAAGCAAAAAGTAATAAAGATCAGTGATTTGGTCATACTTTATTTCAAGGACATCAAATTTTGCAAGCACGTTCACAGCAGTGTTGACGTAGTGCTCTCCCTTTCTGTCTTCAGTATAAGAGCACAGTATAAGAATTACACCCACTTTAAAGCACCTAAGAATATTTATCTATTTTTATGAACTATTGTCTATATAGAAAGAAAATAATGAAATTTTCCTGTACTGCATGCAACTGGTTCTTTATTCCTTCTAATTAGCCTCCAAAACAAGGACAGCTTTTTCTGCTGTATGACTTCAGTCACTTGCTTTTGATATGTATGTTTATAAAGGATTTAATATAGTAGTGGACACAGAAGGGCTTTGGAGGAGTGTACCTTCCGCCTCCCCTGAACACTAGTTACTGAAATAACTAGTATTGTTAAATGTCTGAATCTGAATGGAAGTGGTCTTATTGAATAATACGTAATACCCTACCTTTTTTCAAAGAAATACACATAAATTATGAGCATCTTAGTCATCTCAAGTCATGATGGATATTTACTAATTGAGGAAAACTTCCATACAGACTTGTGCTTATACATCACTTTTGCTAAGTCTGGACTAAAACTGACTGATCCTCTTAAGTCTGCTGCTTGAATCCCATCTGTACCTAGGACCTCACAAGTGTTTTGAATGCAAGTTTTACTGAAAATTGAAAATATTCTAAATTTGTATTAGAATATTTGAATTTACGAAGAACGTTTTCAGATAGGTACTGTGATTTATGCTCAACTACAAGCACTAAAAGGTGAGCTGCAGTTGATATTATTTATTCTAAGCAGACTAGCAGAATGATGACTACCAGGTAATTGGGACATCCTATGGTGTACTAAATACCATACAAAAGTCTTGGAAAATAACTGTTCTAGATTTGTTTTGTGATTTATTTATTTTGCTGGTGGAAGGTTTGTCATTGAGATGTCCATCGTAGTCAGCTATAGTTGCACACTCAGTCACTCTGAACCTGACACTGTTTTACAAATCATATCCACCAAACTGTAATGAAAAAGATTGTAGTTGAGCTGAGTTCTAAAAAGCTTCCTACACTAACTCTCTCTCTCCCCTGAAAAACAAGCAAAATAAAATATCACAGGCACACTTCACTATTATTCAAAAATAGGCTTTAAAACCCCAGATTAATTCAGTCTTGTCTGTCCCTTTACTAAAGAGTTACAGTTGCATGCATATGGTAATTAAAGAGTATGATGATTTACGTATGTAAGTTTAGTATGTTAAATATATGAAGTACTCAGTAAAGGAGATGTCTAAGCACTCTCTGCTTTGTGTTAATCAGAGACAGTCCTGAACTATCTAGGAGTATAATGTACTGTCAAAGTGTTCATTGCTGCAAAGTGTATGTACACAGATTTCAGCTTTGATGGGGTGCACCCATGAGTGTTGAGGTAATTGGCTGATATCAACAAGGCCACTTTAGATAAACTTTGAATGATTATTGCTACTGGGAGAAGTGCCCAAAGACTGAAGGAGAGCAAATGTCACTCCCATCTTCAAGAAGAACAAGAAGGAGGACCCAGGGTACTTACAGGCAGGTCAGCCTCACCTCTGTCCCTGGGAAGGTGATGGAGCAGCTAATTTTGGAAACCATTTCCAGGCACATGAAGGGGAAGAAAATCATAAGGACTAGCCTGCATGGATTTGCCAAGGGGAAGTCATACTTGACCAACTTGATAAACTTCAGTGTTCATCATGACTGACCTGGCAGATGAGGGGAGAACAGTGGATATTATATATCTAGACTAGGTCAACACTAGCGTGGTGATCAGTGTTGCAAAGTCTAGCTGGAGGCCAGTACCTAGTGGAGTACCTGAGGGGCCAGTACTGGGCCCCGTCCTGTTCAGCATTCTCATAGATGACCTGGAGGCTGAGGCAGAGTGTGCCCGCAGCAAGGCTGCAGATGGCCCAGAACTGGGAGGAGTGGCTGGTAGGCCAGAGGGTTGTGCTGCCATCCAGAGGGACGTGGACAGGCTGGAGAAAGGGGCTGATGGGAACCTCATGAAGTTGAGCGAGGGGAAGTGCAAAGTCCTGCGGGTGGGGAGGAACAACCCTAGCTGGAAAGCAGCTCTGCAGAAAAGGTCCTGGTGGACACCAAGCTGAACATGAGCCAGCAATGTGTCCTTGTGGCAGAGAAGGCCAATGGTATCCTGGGCTGCATTAGGAGGAGAGCTGCCAGCAGGTGGAGGGAGGTGATCCTTCCCCTCTAACTGAGCCGTAGTGAGGCCACCCCTGGAGTGCTGGGTGCGGTTGTGAGCTCCCCAGTACAAGAGAAGCATGGACATCCTGGAGAGAGTCTAATGCATGACCACCACAAAGATGATTAAAGGGATGGAGCATCTCTCCTGTGAGGGGAGGCTGAGAGAGCGGGGAGTGTTCAGCCTGGAGGAGGGAAGGCTCAAGGGGGATCTCATCAATGTCCATAAATACCTGAAGGGAGGGTACAAAGAAGACAGAGCCAGGCCCTTTTTGGTGGTGCCCAATGCCAGGACAAGAGGCAATTGGCACAAACTGGAACACAGGAGGCTCTGTCTGAGCACCAGGAAGCACTTCTTTACTGCAGGTATGACTGAGTACTGGCACAGGTTGCCCAGAGAGGCTGTGCAGTCTCCTTCCTTGGAGATCTTCAGAAGCTGCCTGGACATGGTCCTGGGCAACCTGCTCTGGGTGTCCCTGCTTGAGGAGGGGGTTGGAGCAGGTGCCCTCCAGAGCTCCCTTCCAGCCTTAACCATCCTGTGATTCTACACATGCAGCTTTGTAAATTTTGTTTAACTTTTTTAATAGTTCTTTCAGGAGCTGCAGCTCTATGTGCCCAGGTCCATCCAGTACAGAGGCTGAAATTGTATTCCCCGTAGGCGCCCATACACCACATAATTGGCAAGATACAAAGCTCTCCCATGAACACTGACTATACCAATGGTCTCATCATGTTCCTCTCTGGCTGAGCAGGTTGGAGATCAACTGGTGAGAATATATATATTATATATATGTATAGCGTTGATCCCTGTAGTAGCTGGGCTCAGACACATGCTCTCACACCCAGAGTTGTCCCTTAGAGACCCACTCACCCCCTTGGTCCAAGGTCCCTTCACTACTCACCGGCTAGTCTGGCTTGATCTTTGCTGGTGACCTCATGCTCACTCACACCTGAGCTCGCTCCAGTTGCTGCCACCACCGATCCCCATACACATAGATGTACATGGAGTAAAAAGCATCCTACAGGAAAGTAGTTGAAGGTGGAGATTAATAAAGAGACAGGACAGACTACAGTGATTGTGCATAGGGCATGGCCAGATAAGCATACTAACCAGTCCCTGCTTACGCATGAATGGATCCTTTTAATCTCATATCCCTCTGTTTGCCACACTTGTTTCTCCCTAAATCCTTCCCTTTTACTACCTTTGATTCCTTCCCTAAACAACCCATAATAAGTCTTGTGCAATATCAGAGTGCTCTTCCCCTGCATCCCGTAACACATCCAACACCCTCAGCCAGCAACCTCCTTAGTCTAAACGGTGATCCTGATGATCTGTCTTGATGGGTTTCATGTCGGGCCACCAAGGCTGATTCTCCTGGGACAGCCCTGCGAGGGACCTGGACAGGTTATCATTTCCTCCAAGTCCTTAAATGGGGTTTCTGCCTGCCATTGTGCTCCTCTGGGCTTGTGGGGATGGGCCTTTGATGGGTCAATACCTCTCCTTTGATGGGCCTGGGAGAAGCTGAGCAGGGCTTTATTTGGATTCCCCTCACCATACACGCCATTGTCTCTCTGTGCTCCTTTGTGGGTGTGTAGAAAAAGGTTTTATTATATAGCCTAACAACATTCTTCTCGTCTAAAACCCTAGTTTAGTTGTGGCTGTATCCTTGCTTAAGAAAGCAAACTATAAAGTTTTAGAAAAATCTAGGCTGGGGTGGAAGGAAGCAAGGTATTACTAGTTTGGTATTTATCAAGTAGTGAGTAATGCCTGGAGCTTTTATAAGTACAATAAGTAATAAAGGTGTGTTTCTTAGCCCTCTTTGCAAAACAAATTCATAATTGAGTTTATGCAAAGAATTCTGGAAATATGCTTTTAAAAATATGCTCTCAGGTCTTCATTCTTAAACAGTATTGTCTTTAGTCTCTTTTCAGAATGCATGAGGAATGTCCAACTTCCATTCTGAAAAATGAAAATGCTTTCCAAAACACTTCTGTCTTTGTTTGAAGTCTGTGCTCATCTAACTAATCATGATTCTTGCCTGTAGTTGTCCAGAAATAGGCTTCTAACTGTGCTTGCCATAATTCAGGCTGGTTACAAACATAGGGAAGATAATAAGTATCAGCTGTATTTTCAAATATTTTCTGTTTGCATGCGAGCATGTATTCTGTTCTGGTTTGCACAATCAACAGAGCTCGAGATTAATTGCAGCTGAGCTGCAATTTCTGTTAATTCATTGATCCAAAGAGACACTTCTTTGACTCTGAAATGCTAGTTTTTGTTGTTTTGTGAATCTAAAAATGTATGTCATAGTGATATGATAAATAACGATCCCCGTTAAACATCACTTTTCTAGAATACTTTACAGGTTAGAATCGCAAACTCTGTATCCTGCTATAGCAGGAAGCCATGGCAAAAATTCAGTCTTCAAGTTTTGTGATTTTTGCCTAGGATAGTTCACATCCTGTGCAAATCTTGCCTAAAATCTTCTGTTTTCCAACAGAGAAGTGCCATAGTTTGTGATCCATAGTTCCCTATTCTTTTGTAGCTTTCTGAGTTTTTTCATAAGTTTGGATAGAGACCTCATGATCTTGGGTAACTTTCCCACAGATCATCTTTCCCACAAAACATTATAATTGGAGCTCTTCTGCATGTACTGATACTTTTCCTAGATTATAGATGAACAATATTTTGATGTATAGGCAATGGAAATTTGTAGAAGTAGAGATGTGTTAGCAAACGTTGAGGGACCTCCTAGATAATAGGATGGGAAAAAGGATACCTTTTAAAATGGAGGCATCTTTTTGGTATGTAAGATATGTATGTGTATATTCATAATAATATCCATACATGTGTAGAGTAAAAATCTTCTAGATCAGGTATTTTCTTTCTTAGTTCAAAACTAAAATTACTTGCTTTTACAATTGGTAAAAACGCAGAAGATAAACAAGAATGTATACCTTTAATCAAATCAAAATGTTTTCAATCTTGACACCTTCATGACAAGTTGCTTAAAAAAATTACAAAATAGTTACCTAATGGTTGATATCAATTGCTTAAAGATGTATCCATATTTGTAAATAAAAGCTCTTAATTCTGTATGTCGATTTGCTGCATATGCACTGGTGATTGTAAGTAGGAAGAGTTTGCTAAAACCAAAACCTAGCAGAATCTTCCTACCACCTATCTGGTCTTCTAACTGAAATATGAAGTAGGGAAAAAATCGTAAAGGTGAAGACCAGTGACAATGTTATGATCCACGCTTCAGTTACAAAAACTGAACACTGATCTTCATGGAAACTTGCATTCTAACATCTGTATCATAAAATATTTATGATTAATACATCAAGTATGTAGAAGTTGAGAGATCTGCGTAGTATGTCATTGTGTGGGGAAATAGAAACAGTTTGAGGAAAAGAAAGCTCAAAATATTTGAGGCTCAGGAAATTGTCAGTATGTCAATTGTTTGTGAGAATTAAATAATTTTGGTAAAATTAGTGCATGTTAAATTGTACCAATGCAAAGATATCCGTCTTTTTTAAGTGTAAGTCAGTGGGTTTAGTCCACTTGTAAAATTGCCAAACAATAGCTGTTTTCTAGGATAAGAGGTGCTTCATTCCTCAGTGTAATTTTTTTGACTAGAAAATCTTTGTCGGAAAAAGAAAGCAAAATTTAAGAGAAACAATTAAGTTGTCTTGATAGAAAGGCAGATGAAAATATTTGTTGCTCAGAAGCTGTCTTGTAAGGCAGTTTAAGAAGCGTTGGTTAACAAAGTAGAATATTGGTGATTTTTAGCTTCTCAATGAAGAGTTGAATTTCAGTTTTAAATAAAAGAAAGACCTGGAGGTTCTGAAGAGAACTATGAGCTTAATTCTGTTTCTTAAAGACTTTCCCCATTTTATGTGCTATTCTAATCCTATCATGTCAAAGTAAAATATTATCATGTCAGTTGTCTTCCACTGCATTGATGATATGATTTTAATAGAATGAAAGAAGTGAGGTACAAACAGTAAGTGATTATCTATACAGTTAAATTTAAGATTAAAATTTAATGAATGCACATTATATGAATTCAGTTTTATCTTTAACTTTAATACAGCACTGAATTTCCACCTAATTCTAGATTTAAAAACTGTTACATGTATAATTGGTAACTTTATGAATTTAACCGAAACAACTGTCATTCTTCTCCCTCCACAGTAATGGAATGGAAGATGTATGGTTTTAAAACACTTTGATCACTTAACTACCTAGAAGATAAAAGAATGAAAATATTAAATTATATCTAACTAAGCATTGCAAGACACTTGCATTTTCTTAGGGTTATGGCATTACAATTTTTTTGTTTCAGTGCCGAAGGCTTTAAGAGATTTCAGTTTTTGCATTTCAGTGTATTAATGCAGTTTGAGCACTCTGAAACAGGACTTACTGGCGTGTCATTTTCCAGCCACAAGTCATTTATTTTAATGAAGACACTTATCAGGGACACCCAGATAGCTTACTCATGTGGATTGTACTCTATGTACTTGATTTCCTAATATGAATCCAACCAAGAAATATACACAGTGACAGTAAGAAATTGGCAATGTAAATAAAAGTCCTGTGATGCATAGTTGGTTTACTTAAAATCTGTGACTTGGAAATCTTTTTCTTGGAGATTGGATTTTAGGATCACTTCATACATGAATAAGACTTAAGGTGTGTTTCTTGGTTGGGGGAGAAGATTCCTATGTACTTAGTTTGCCTAAAATATTCAGTAGTCAAAGTTTTTCTATTTTAAAGATGTAGAAGAAAAAGGCTGATTGTAAATGAGGCTGGTGCTAAAAAGTAATGTTTTGTTCTTTCAGAATGCCTTAGCATTTGTTAAGGCACATAAATGAGGATTTATTTTTAATACTTTACAGAACTGAGGAATTTAAGACATATTCCAAGTTCCATAGAAAGTTACTGGCAAACTCAGCAATATAAAACCCAAGCCTCTTGATTTCCTCTGCTTTCCCAGAAGACTGATGAAATAAAGTTAGGTTAAAAAATACATTGTTTGATCTACTGTGAGAGATCCACTTTTTTTGTAGATTTCTTAATCTCTGTCATCTTTAATATTGCCTATAAAGTAGTGACTATTAACAATTGCAAAACCTAGTGAAAATCCTGCTTTGGTTTGTGGTGTCATAAATAGTAAAAATGGCTTATGAAGTGCTCCTGTGTTTGAATCGACATAGATTATTTTTATTTTGCCAAACCAAATAAGTATTTGAGTCCAATGTTGCCAGCACATGAAAGTTTATTAAAATATGTGTGTATTCCACTTCAATGTTCTCAGGTCTGTGCAGGTTATTATCACTGTATTCTCTTTTGTCCTCATAGTTCTCTTTGAAAAGCTGTGACAAACCAGAGCTGCTGTTTCCAGCACGGGGCTGGACAAGTGCGGTTGATGTATTTGGAAAGAAGCTTTTAATCTCTGATGCTGCAGTTCTACAAGAACCTCTATTCTGATACTGCGTATCAATAGAGCACCTACCATTTCTGTCTCTCAGAGGCTTAGTTGTTGGAGGGGAAAACCAGGGCAGAAACCATTACAGCCTGGAAATAGAGGATGCTAACATCTAGGGTTATTAGGTGCAGTGTGTGGGCATCTCTCTGCCCTGCATCTCGTGCCTGCCCCCTGTGTAGGGCTGGCCAAGCTGACTGACAGCTCCTTGCTGCTGAAGGGGGAGGGCAGGTCCTGGTTCTTCAGCCCGGGTTCCTTACCGTGCATTCCTGCCGCTTCATCCCCATTGGCCTGGGTACTTTTCTGACCTTTGAGCAGATCTATTTTAACTCAAGATGGGGAAAAAAGTGAGCTTGCACCCTAAGTCTCCTGGTCTTTAATTTCTTGTTAATTGGCTTCCTTCCTTATTTAGAAAGCTGTTACATCTAGGGAAGAATTGCCTTGTTAAGGGGAAAGCATAAGTGAGTGTAGTTTGAATTTATTTAGCTGGGAATTTTGATACTGACTTCAGAGGAAAATATTTCTGTAAGTTGTGTGTCAGTCTAGCATCTGAGATAATAAACCAGTGTGGGATGCTTATAAAACAAGACAGAGGTTCACTTTTTCTAAGGGTACCAGGGGCTCTTTGTTTAACACACAAATGCACACTGAGGTTGGAATAGAAAGTATATGAGCATGTCTTGTAAATAGCTGTGGTTGCTACCACAGCTTCTTCCTAATCAGCTCATAGGCATTGTCTGTTTTTTCTTTTTGCCTTAAATAACAAGCAAGCAAACTAGCTGGAGAAAGTGCATGCAGAAGGTAACATTAACAAGGAAGTGAGAGGAAAGAGCCTCAAGTCTTATCAAAGCTACCACCCTTATCTATGCTACTGTCCATCTGGTAGGACTGATCAGCAACTAAATATCAATTAGGGATTTGAAGGTACATGTTCTGTTCTAGAAATTGTCTAGACGGCCACACTTTTTGCCCCAGATTCCTGGTTTGGCCATGTCCTGTTTTGTGTGGGGATGGGGAGTTACCTATGTGATTGGCTCTTCTGAAGGGCACTGCCTGGTTTATGAAGGTCACTCATTCATTTGGGATTTGCTGCTTTTGTGTCATCATTCCCCCAACACACACAGTCAGCTTCAACCCCTGCTCTCTCCTCCGGCTCCAGGCTGCTCCTCTTTAATTGTCACCTTGCTTCTCCTGCTCTGGCCTTGTTTCTTTTGGTTCTCGGTTGGGATTTTTGGGTGTTTACTGCCTTCTCTTGAATATGTTTCCACAGAGGATCTGTGAAGTCCTCTGGTTCAGAGACGCCACACACATGGCCGATGGGCTCAGCTGTGGTCCATTGTGGAGCCACCTGCAACTGGCCATGTCCAGCACGGGGCAGCCCTTCGTCTCTTCCCACAGAGACCATCCCTGCAGCCCCCTGCCACCAGCACCTGGCCAGTTATGCCTAGGACCCCCACCACACGCCCCACCGCTCTTACGAATTTGTATGATTTCACTCTCTTTCTCTTTTTGGCCTTTGCCCAATCTTGCTTTTCGCTGTCCTGTTTTAAGACTTGGACATGTACTGTTGTCAGGTAATGTTGGAGTAAATTAATAACAGGGGAAGTACAGCTGGAGTTCAGTCAAGAGTACTGCTCGATTCCTTTCTCATCCCTTTGCCTGTTACAACATAGGAGAAATTTCTACCTTGATTCTGTTGTATTTAGTAACTTTCTTCTGTGAAGCATAGTTTGTAACAACTTTTAAGGAATTATGGGCTGTTATCATTGACAGTCAGAGCTGTTCACTGCTTCAGGGCATGGTAATTGGAGTTGCAAATGCTGGTCTGAAGACTGAGGGCACGCACATACATGTGCCAAGATATGCAAGAATATTTGAAAAAAAGTCATTTCATAGTTGTTCTATGGTTTTTATATAGAAATAATATGCATTTTTGAAAACTTTCTCTTTTTAGGTATTCCATGTAATGCCAACTAGTGTAAAAAAAATGGTTTCTTTCGTGTTACAAAAACCGAGGGGTAGATATTGTTTATAAAATGAGGTATCTTCTGTTTTTATATTTAGAAATGTAATGTTGTAGAACAGAGTTTTAGAGCTGGTTGTGACTTGGTGACAGTTTGCTGACAGGAAGGCAGATTCGTTGTTTGCAGTCACTACTACATTGTGACAATCATGAACGAATAAACCAGTCAAACATAAATTGAATTCAAATGTTATTAGAAAAACAGTCTTTGTGATGTTCTTTGTTTTTTGGTACGTGTAGGGCACAGATCTGGTAGCACTGACCAGCAGAGAGTTAAAGCTGGGTTATTGTTCTTTCACATCTACTACTAGTAGGATCTAGATGCACCTGCTTGCTTTCTTTGCTTTTTGGACTTCTTTGTGGGCATTGAGATTTACATGTTGCATTTTGATATGACTCCATAATGTGGCAGCCATTGTAACACCATGATAAAACAGAAAAACTAACAGTTTTGTTCATGTAGAGTATAATAATATGATGTTCCTCCATTATTGAGATGTAAATCATCACTTTCACTTGGTCTGTGTGTTTTTGCACAGAGGATAGCCGAGGAGAATGTTCTGAGGTCAGGTGGTTTGCTTTGGTTGTTATAGCAATGTAGTTTATTCTAGCCATCTGAACAGTTTCCAAAAAGGATGGTGTGGTTCTTGTATTTGAACTTCAAGAAAGAGCTTGTAAAAACCATCAAACTCTGTTCTAGGTCCTTTTCTCCTGAGCCTGATGTCTGGGCAGGTCCCTGTTGGTTCCCATTGCAACTCCACAGCTTGTTAGATCTACAAAGATTATAGAAAGCTAATCTTTTTCATCTGATACTATACTGATACTTTATTTCAATGTCCAAGTCCATTGATCAACAGATTTTAACCGCTGATCACTCTAAGTCCAACTCGAAGATGAGTTTTTGCTGAAGGTCTTGTAACTTACAGCATTAGGTGATTATGCTGCCAATGTGTAACAGTAACGAGGGATGTCTGTATACAAAAAGCAGAAGCAGATTTTTGAACTTCTAAAATTTGTGCTTATTAATTACAATATGTGTAAGCAATAATTTGCATATTAAAATCCCTTTCCAGACTAGAGATGATGAAACAGGTTTCGTTCATATCAGTAGGCAACTGGTTTTATGGCGTTTTTATCATGTGATTATTATCAGTATTTTGGGAATTGGAAGACGAATTTGCAATTAAAAGACAGCAAAGCAAAGAAAATAGTCCGTAGGAGAAATGGTTGTTACATTTCTGCAGTACTTACATTCTTACCTACATACAGTAAGTTAAAGTTTAGTCAGTGTTCTCATTAAAATCCATGGGCCATTGTAACTGTCTTCAAAGTTTAATTTGGCATATACCGTCTTAGACATTTGGCACGTATTTTTGCAAAAACTCCTTAAAATTAGTTCTTGTGACAGGCACATTGTTGTCTGCTGCTACCAGTCTTTGATTCTAATATTCATTGCTGGCAGCACATTACACTTTTATGTTTGTGATTTTACTTAAGTCACTAAAAGCATCAGTTGGCAAATATTGCTTGTGGTAAGAAAAGGTTTAAATGGGTTCCACTTTCATGATTTTCTGTGGTATTTGGAAAAGAGAAGGTGAAAGATAATTTAATTTAATAAAACACATCTCAAGGAAGTTGAGATGTGAAGAAGGTTTAAAGCTTTAGGGTGCAGGTTCAATGCTAAAGATTCAAAGGTTTTAAAAAAAAAAGTGTTGAGAGTTTTAATATATTTTTTTCCAGCTTAAGAATATTATCGTGAAGCTTTTTGTGTTTTAAAATCATGCTTACCTAGAATTTACAAATAGGCTTTCCAAATTGACTGTAGTGTGTAACAAAACATGGGATATGTATAAACTGTATGAATTTCTCTATGCTCTGAGGCCATTTTATTTCCCTAATTATTTGTTCATGGGTGAAGATTTATACAACGGGATGCTTTAAACAGCCAAATCTTATTTTTCTATGGTAAATACAGACTGGGGTACTGTAGCTAATAAGAAAAAAGAAGTCCGATAATAGGTACAGTCAGATGTGTTAGAAAGCATATGGATGTGCAAAACATGCACAGTGAGGTTGTATCTATTGAGGTTTGTGAGCTCTGTCTTAGCACCAGTCCAGAACTGATCCTTTGCATGGTATCAGCACCATTTTCTTGGCACTCTGTTTCTGGGATTATTAGCATATCCACAGCTTGTGTTTAGCTGATCTAATAAATCCTCCAGAATCAGGGTCACTGTGACTTTTAAGTGACTTTGCATGGAGCTAGCTCAAGTCCATCATGGTTTATTAATTCAGTTATTGACTGAAAGATACTGTACCGTATCATCGTGCCCTGAGGCAGCATAGCTGTTTTGCATGTACTGCATTTAAGAGAATTAATTCTGCTAGACCTAGGCTGGCTTTTAATAGTGTTGCAGATGTATATACAACCTGAATAATAGCTCGTGGATTTGCCAATTTGACTTTTACTTGTAGTCACGGATGGTTAACTCATCCTCTTTCTACAGTGGTGAGTACACCCTCAGTGTCTTGTGTTCCTCTGCCTACTGCAGCGGTCTGGAAAATTCAGAACATGGTTGGGCAGCATGAGACACAAACAGCTTGTTTCACCGGGAGAGGTTTGTGACGGAAGGAAGGTCAGGCTGAGAATCGTTAGTTGCTTCTCCTTCAAGGAAGGGATGGGGAGTGCATCTTGTGCAACTGTGCTTCAGGTTATTTTCAGGATCTGGGCAGCGCTACACTCAGCCTGTGAGTCACAAGTTGTCATGTTTAAACACAGTTTTCATTTTATTGTGTAGGCAGGAAAAGTGGTCTAAAGGATCTGTGGAATGGGTCAATGCTCTCTTAATTCATCTGACCTATGTGAGTGTTACGTTTTACATTTCCAAGTACCCCATCATGTCAGTGAAATTCTTTATTCTAGTGGTATTTAATGGAGACAGAGTATCACAATTTTTTTTTTTTAACTTGTGGGGAAAGGAGATTTGGTTCTCTCTTCTAAACCTACTGTCTGTTTCTTTCCGTGCTTTTATAAAGCTCTGTTTTGCAGAGGATGCAGATTATTGTCGGTTACTCTACTTCTGTGCCCTTCTAAAATGTAACAGTGGGCATATCCTTTGACCATTTAGTTTCTGTACAAGCTTGCAGTTGCTCTTGCACTCAAGAGCGAGATAAATGGACAGAACTTACAACATTCTGTTCTTGCCTTAATTGATCATCACTTCCATTTGGATACCAAAGAAGGAAAGTGAAGAAGTTCAGCTCATGCTGAACACGGAGTGGTGAGATAGGACAGGTTGGTTGTTGGAACAAATTTGAGTCAAGCCTTTCCTTAACACCTGAAGAAAGTTCATTCAGTTCTATGAGTGTAAGCTCTTAAGTAATCTTCGCTCTGTCAAGAGGGAGGAGCGATCCATTATCCAAGGCTTTATAGATCAATGTCAGTCCCTTGAAATACCCTGTGACCGTGAAGGAAACAGCTATGTTGCTATGGGATTCCTATCTTTCACACCACCTGGAGTTTCAGAGGCAGTGGAGAACTCCCTCAGAAATGAGTCAAAAAGCAATGCAGATGTGCTGTTTCCAAGTCTGTATCTCCTGCTTTCTGATACAATTTCCAAGTTACACTGATTGGATTAGGTGACTGAACTGTTTTTAACAATCTTTTGGGTAAGTATTAATTCCAGGTATTTTTTTGTTATCCTCACTCATCACCAGAAAATAGAGGGAAAATGAAATACTGTTTTCTTAACTCTTAGGTGAGATGAAGGTCTTCTAAACTTTATATCTGGATTGATGAAGAAGAATTGTCCCTTAAATATCATGAATGTTAGGAAAGAAATTACTTTTCAGATGACCTTTAATTGACAGAGCATTCAAATCAGTTCACAAACAAAATTGTCATTGGATGGGTTCTTTATGGGGTTATGTTGTATCTGTCAGTTGCACAATCCAAGCCAAGTTAGACAAGTTAAAACCTTATTCTTAGAGCTGTGACTTGAACGCTGTTAGAAACAAGTTTGAGCTTAGCAGCACTGGTTTAATCACTAAGATTTGATTATTGTGGAATAAAAAGGAGGGATATGTTTGAAGGGCACTGATTTTAGAGGCTTGAAACGAGCATTGCAACTGCACAAGCAGAAAAGCGAAAATGGGGGAAAAAGGGAAAAAGCATACAACCTTAATAGGAAGTACTTAAAAGTATTTTATAAATGTGTGGAAGTAACAACAAGTCTAGATGAAATTTTGTTAGTTCATAGCATGAAATCCTAAAAGTGCTGGTAAAGGGTATGTTCTGTAGTGTTTTTTTTATTACTGAACTGACATGTACACCTGTTTGACAAAACTTGTTTTATAATGTGTCAGTTAACAAAGAAAAGAAAAAAAAAATTGTCTACAGCTCTTGGTAATAATTACAAGGGAAGCACATGCAGAAATGGAACAAAACAAAACTAACTTTTTTTTCTGGTTGTGGATTACTGCTTCTTGGAAAGAGTTTTCTGTTTTCTGACGTTGATCTGTCACTGAACCAGAATACAGGTTTTGTTAAGGTATTTTTTCTTCAGGGTTCAGATACCACTCTACAGGACTTTCTAGTTAGTGAGAATTGGTATGATCCTTAAAAATTGCCAGGTAGTCATCTACTACTCAGCGTGCATCTCCTCAGTGCATTGTAGATGCTGTTCATCATAGAGTTCAATATGCTGTGGAGACAGCTTTTGGTACTCAGGTTGTCTCAGTACAGCAGCATATATTGCAATTTGCACTAAATTACTTGAGGAAAAAGTGCAAAGTAACCTGTCCTGCATACTGTGCTACAACAAGCCTGGAGAAGAGGAGGCTCAGGGGTGACCTTATCGCTCTCTACAGGTACCTTAAAGGAGGCTGTAGCGAGGTGGGGATTGCTCTCTTCTCCCACACGCCAGGTGATGGGACAAGGGGGAATGGGCTAAAGTTGTGCCAGGGGAAGTTTAGGTTGGATATTAGGAAAAACTTCTTTACTGAAAGGGTTGTGAGGCATTGGAACAGGCTGCCCAGGGAAGGGGTTGAGTCACCATCCCTGGAGGTCTTCAAAAGACATGTAGATGTAGAGCTTAGTGATATGGTTTAGTGGAGGGCTTGGTAGTGTTAGGTTGGACTGGATGATCTTGGAGGTCTTTTCCAACCTAAATGGCTCTGTGATTCAGTTCTGTGAAGAACTAAAGTGCTATCATTAACTGAGCTACCTGATGTTGTAGAGTTGATTTCATCAGAGTAGATTGATATTTTCAATTCTGTTTTTGCCTGGCTTGTCTGGGCTTAATGGTATGGGTAAAATATGCTAGCCCATTTCTAGCATTAGAAATTATTACTACTATTAGAAATTATGAGAAATTAGAAATTAGCAACTGGTTTTGTGTTGGCTCTGTAGAGCCCAGGAGTTTGATCCAAACAAACAAGTAACTTTTGTCTGTATGAGAAGCATCCTGAACAGCCGATTGTGTCTTCTGGGTGACTTTGGGCACTCTGTTCATGGCTGCTGGTGTTCAATAACAGCAGTATAGTGGCTTCTTGAACCCTTCCTAGAACAGGAGTTGGGAACGGTTTGTCTAGACTAGCTCAACCTGTTAAGAATAGATTTCCTTTGTGTCTTTCAGATTCCAGACCTCTTCCTGTAAAATTGAGATTCTTTGTTGATAACAGAAAGTAAATTTCCCTGTCATTGTGTTCAGGTAAAACCTAAGCTACAGAAGAAAAATAATTTTAAACAAAAGGAAAACTGCAAGTTTTAGGATCATAAGCAACAGAAATAACTTTTAATTTTTCTGGATCAAGTAACATTTTTGTCTTGGTACTGTTCTGTTGCCTGTGAGGGCACTTACTTGATGTAAATGTCATTCTCTCTACTAAAAACTCATTTAAAGGACTGCAAAGTCTAACCTTTAGCTAACCTGAACTGCCTAAGTGAATTTTGGCCAAAATATTAAAGAGATGTCAAAGTCTGGTGTCAAATTTAAGTTTGATAATGATGCTTTTAGCGCATTCTCAGATATACATTACCTTGGCCAAAGGCAAAAAAGAGAAGACTTAAAACACACATGCATGCACATACACCCCTGAAGCAAAAAATAATCCCTGGGGGTGAGAGCAGCGAGAGTGGGAAAAAAACGCAGCCTGGTGTAACTCCTAAACAGGAGAAATTCCAGTGATTTCGACAGAACTACTTGCAAGTTACCATTTTTTTAGAGCTTTTTGCTGGACTTCAAAGCAATAAGCACGTCACTCTGTTACAGTTTTGCGGATTAAACAAGAAACTTCTGGCTTACAACAGCAGACTGTGTTTAAATTTATTATAGTTGTGTGATACAGTTATCGATGTGTGCAGCACAACAGACAACTGGTGTAGTCATCAACTTTGAATGACTCATTAAGCATGTGGGAGAGGAGGTTCTGCTACAGAATCTTGATAAAAGGGTGCTTAGCCCTGGGTGAACCTTAATTATTTTAAGGTGGCGTGCATTTGTTTTTGTTCTTAGGTCTGAATTCTTGCCATCATTAACCAGATTGATAGTATAAAACTGGCCAAACATTAAAGCTCTCGACAGCCAAATAAATGCAGATACCTTTTGTATTCAGTTGCTGACTACATATCAGATCAAAGCATGAGCTGTGTTGCCACCTAGTGAGAGATCTGTAGGCAGACATGTTGACTTTGAATTGCATAAACTTCACAAATTAAAGGGAGGAAAGAGAAATAGCTCTTGATTTATAAATTCTTTTTTCGGTTTTAATTTGAATTTCAGTTGAACATACAAAAGTATAAAGCTACTGCATGTTAGCATATCCTGATAATACAGTGAAATCTAGTGTTCTTAGTTTTCTGATTTCTTTAGTCTTCGGGAGGAGGACAGCAAAGTTACAGAAAACTGCAATTTGACATCCTGTCCAAACATTTTAATGCAGCTGTGCTCTTGAGATGAGCAATACTGCTGTAATGTGGGCATTTGTTTCTGCTGCTGTGCTTGTACGCGTGGATGCAGATATCCAGAACTAGTCTGGCTGAAAAATTGCTCTGAGGGGAGGGGAAAAAGTTTGTTTGTGGTGGGACCGATTCCATGATCCTGTCTATTGTGCAGTTGCACAAGCAGCTTCACTAGAACGAAGGTGAGAGCTGGTGCAGGAGGGGAGAATGAGATGACAGAGGAGGGAACAACTGCTGCTTTTAATGGGGCTGCTAGACTTCAGTGTTTGTCAGGTAGCTTTTATAAGGAAAAACAGTCTGTGTAATTCTATGAAATTATGACCTTCTAGTCATTTCAATAAAGAAGGTTATTGTGACTTTACACCTGAGCGTTTTGCCATTTCAATGTTCCAACCAGCATGTAGCATACTTTTACCAAATACATACTTTGTGTTTAACTGTCTTTTTTATTTTTCAAAAAAAGAAGTTTCACAGCATATTCTGACAGATCAGCTGCTGCACACCCTTCCACTTACCTCTGTTAAAAAATTCATTGTATCACAAAGTGTTTAAAATTGTGGTTTGTAATGTAACAATGTGGTCTATGGTAATTGGAAAGGTGTTGTGTATCTGGCTATTATGCAGAGCTGCATACCAGGTGGGAACATGGGATTTAATACAATACAGTTATCAGTAGTGAATGCACTTCCATTATGTGATTGATCACATCTTGAGAGTCAATGACTATTTTCAATTTCCTTTCATTAATTATTGGAAACAGAGCAAAGTTAGGAGAAAGCGTCTTAGATTTTACAGCAGAGGTTTCTGAACATCTTCAGCAACCGCCTCCATTTCTGTTTGGATGTCCAAACTTCTGACAGAGAGACCTCTCCTTACTCCTTTTTAAATTAATTTACCGGGTTTAGAAAACTATTTCTGATTGTTATGACGCTACTTGGGTTTTGCCGCACTTTTGAAATTGCAGCTTTGCAGCCAGGAGAACTACTAGCAGTATTGTGAAATACAGACTGTGCACTTAAGAAGAAGGGGAAACAAAAAACAAAACAAAACAAAACAAAACCAATTCAGTCTTGGTTTCCTTTTTCAGTGTTTCCCCTCTTCTTCCTCTGTCCTCATACCTCATTGAACCTGCTGTTAAATGTAAAACTAGAGGACATAAAGTATAAAACCTTAGATGAAAGATACGGGCTTATTCCTGCTTGAGAAAGATTGTGGTGTGCTCTGTGTAAAAAGTTGCCAAGAATGATTATTTAATTATCTGCAATAGACAGCTGTTAATACTCTTTCATACATTCTTAAACACTTTCTGATTAGTTCAGGTTGATTCATTGTACAAAATACACCATCTTCTTTATGAAGCATTGCTTATTTGTATTCCAATAAAAATGAGGAAATGAGTAAAAGAAGGGAGGATTTCCTTTCATGGACACAAATCAACCTACTATGTCTATCAGTACGTGGCTCTGGACAAGTCTGCTGGATGTACTGGAAGTCATGAGAGAGAAGGAAAGTGTTTTGTCACACTTCTCATGTTCTTCATAGCTGATGGAGTGTGAACTGGGGAAGGAGAACTGCCTTTTAAGTGTCCCAAGACTTCTAATTACACATAGAAGTCCATTAATATGTTTATATTTACATCCAAACACTGAGAAAGAAAAAGGAAGTAGAAAAAGGAAGTTATTCAGAATTTAGTGAGCATCTGTAAAGTTTGATTCCATGAAATGAAGATTTCCAAAGGTTTCTGCATGTGAGGGATCAGAAATGCAATCTGGTTGCTATGTATTAGCTGTAACTACATTCTGCATCCCCACCAACTCCCACATCTCCTCCGCTATT
>VXAA01002279.1:459661-501362 GCA_013399115.1 Anseranas semipalmata | reverse complement strand
AGCAGCGCGGAGGCGCAGCGGGACGCGCCCGGGGCAGCCCCCGAACCGAACCGAACCGAGCCGAGCCGAGCCGCCCCGCCGGGCCGGGCCCCGCGGCCCTCCAGGACTCACCTGCGCGCAGGGCCCGGCCGGCGGCCCCGTGCCCGCTGCAGGGAAGTTTTCCTCCTCCTCCTCCCGCCCGAGGAAGCCCCAGGCATCCATTTGCCATTAAGCGCCTCCCGGCCTGACCGGCTCCTTATAAACCTTGAACTTTCGCTGCAGGACGCCGCGGCGAGAGCAGCCGCAGTGGGGTACCGGCGAAGCAGCAGCAGCCGCTCCGTAGCCAGTAAGGCTCAATCTATAAATCCCGGCTCAGAGCACACTCGTGGTTTATGGCGATACCCTCTGCTGAAGGTAAAACAGCCCCAGGTCAGCGCGGCTCCTCGGCAGCCACGCCGCAGCACTCCCGCTGCAGCTTCCTGCAGGGAGAGGCGCAGACTTTGAGCTTTTTTTCCTCTTAAAGCACAACATTCTTTATAATTCGATGTGCCCCAAATATTTCAGCGTATTTACAGCTTCTTTTTTTTTTTCCCCCACTAGACTTTCACAGAGCTGGCCAGGCAGCCCCGCACTGCAGTAGCAGCAAGCTGGGAGAGCAGGGTCAGGCTCCGATCCCTCCAGATTCGTGCCCCATGGTGCCTGTGAGCCCCCCAGCTTGAGGGGTCCCCAGTGAAGGCTGAGGACAGGTTACCCTAAATACCTGCTGCGACTCAGGACCCCACCACCACACCATGGGGCACAGCTCCTGCTCCGTGCCCGAGAGCCCCTCTGCTGCCCAGGGCCCAGCTCCTGCTGCTGCCCACCCAGCTGTGGCTTTGGGGGTTCAGGCTGGTTCCTGCTCAGGGCAGGGGGCTGTGTGGGGCAGGAAGGCCAAGGAAAAGCAGAGAAAAGGGTGCTGTGCAGCTGGAGGGCTGCAGCTCCGTGCCTGGGCTGCAGCAGGCGATGGAAAGCCCCCCACAAATAACCTTGCACAACCGAAGAGGGACCCCTGAGCACCCCTGGGAGAAGCTGGGAGCCCAGAGCTTGTTGTTCTGCGGCTATCAAAGAGCTGGGGCCATCTGCAATGTGTTTAACTCAGCACCGCTGGGGCCCGTCGGGTGCTGAGACCTGCACGGGCCGTCTCCTGGCGGTGTTGCTGGGGTCTCACACCGGCTGTCTGCTGCTTGCACCCCGTCGTGGGAGCGGAGGAAGAGCCTCTGCACAAAGATGCTTTGTCCCCAGGAGGCTGAGCCGCTCTGCGCCTTGCAGAGCCCTTGCAGGGAGCAGTGCGGGGGCCACCTGCTTCAACCCCCCTGCGAAGGCAAAGGATTTGCTGCTCCGATTCGCTGCCGGAGAGCCTGAGGGTGCCTCTGCGTGCCCTTGGCCCCCACACTGCGGGGAGCAGTCACCGACAGGGACCCCCCCCTCCCAAGCCGGCTGCCGGCTTGGGGCACCCTGGCTCCTGCAGCAGCCCCCGCCTGCCTCCTCCCTCCTCTTCCTCTCCATCCGAGGCCGCAGCCTCCCTGGGAGTCTTGGGGTGCTGGATGCCGGTGGCTCCCCTGGGCCGTCCTGCCCGAAGGCAGCGCTGCGCAGCGGGAGCACAGGCAGAGGCTGGAAGCAGAGCGTGCAGCGCCTGCCCCAGAGGCATCGCCCCCGCCCCACACGCAGCCAAAGCCCCCTGCCCCCAGACGGCAGGTCTGCCCCAGTCAGACGATTCTGCTCCCTGCAGGGCTAGAGAATTTTTTCCGTTGCAGCAAAGACCCAAATTCCCAGCTTTTGCTTCAGACATGTCCCCCCCATGCTCCCTGCATCACGGAGAGGCAGAGGGTCCCCTGCGGTCAGTCCCCTTTCCTTTGCTGCCTCCAGTTAAACTTTCCCTGTAGGACCACAAAGCTCCACAAGCTGCTCCCGGATTCCGTGCTCCAGCTTGCTTACGCTCTCAGATGTCAAAGGGATCAAACACAGCTCCTCAGAGCTGTTTCTAGTGATTGCTCAGTTATTAATGTGAGCGTATGGCTGGTCATTGCTGTCCCTGCTTGCCAGACGTTAAGCCCAGGGAGAGGGACGGGTCGGGGACCGCACGCAGCCCTCAAAGCCGCAGCCGGCTGCAATTCCCACCTTCTGGTTTCTCTGCCACATGTATGTGTGTGTACAGACAGACACACGTGCACACACACACGCACGCACATGCAGCTTTTCAGGCTGTTATTCAGAAAACAAAGACTGACACTTTGCCTTTGGAAAGGTGACAGCAGGATGTACTTGGCCACAGGACACAAGAAACAAAATATTTTCTAATTCTGTGCTGCGCTTAAGGGCAAACTACCCCAGGCTCGTCTCACAGGATGAGCTTCGCCTGGCAAGGATCACAGGCAGAGGAAAGCTGAAGCCATTCGAAGCCCTGGCACAGATGGGCATGCCCAGCTTTCCCAGAGCCTGGGAGCTCCCCAGCACGCTCCCGTATGAGACTGGGCCTGCGGGTACCGCTATGGCCGACGTTACGGGGAGAGGCAACAAAGCACGGTGGGGCTGGGGTGGGGCTGCTGGTGGAGCCCCCATGTGAGGTGGTAAGATGAGGAATGGGACTGGGGGGGCTAACACACCTATAGCATCCACTGCTGAGTTGAAGTGCTTGCTATACACCACCCCGTGCTGCCCTCTGAGCAGGACCTGGCTGTCGGGCGCAGCGGCGCTGCATTTTCTGCCAGCGTTTCAGCAAAGAAATGCCCCGATTCAGGCTCCAGGAAGCAGCAGCAGGAAGGAGGAGAGGGGCACCGCGTCCTCTGGCAGCCACAGCTCTGGCACAGCCCCTGTGCATGGAGAGCAGCCCTGCGAGCCTGCTGGCAGCACCCAGCGCCTCGAGCTCTGCCCGGCAGCTGGGGAATTCTCCCTGCCTGTTCATTTCCCATCCCTGGAGCGGGTTTTGGGGCTGGGATGACGTTAGGTGCAGGGCTGGAGGCAGAGCAGCCTGGGGCTGGGCTCACAGCAGCACATTTTGCGTGTCCTGGTGATACCAAAGTCACCTCTGCGTGCACGCAGAGCCCAGCCGAGGCCAGATTTCCTTGGCTGAAATGCAGCACAGCGGCTTGCAGGGTGCACACCAGGGGGGGCCCCTTTGTCCGGGTGTGTGGGTGTCCCCCACCAGGCTCATCCCAGCTCCCGCTGCCCCACTTAGCATGGGCACGGGCTCAGCACGCACTTGCTGCAGGGAGAGGAGCCCAGAGGACCAGGGACCCCCCCCTCGTGGGTGGGAGCACCCAGCGGAGCTCAATCTGCCCAGATCCTGGCACAATTTTATCGCTCCCCCTGCTACGTTTTCCCCTTGGTGCTGACGGGCGGTGATGAAAATCATGCAAAACCGCTTGAATTGGGTGCTCTGGATGCTGAGGGTTTGCACACGTGTGTGCAAAGCGGGGCCAGGACAGGGGCTGGAAGGGGACAGCGAGTGGCCGTGCCGGGGGTCCCCCGCAGCCACCCAGACTGGGCTCTTCTGGCACCCAGCCCTTCTGCGGGCATCTGGGTCCCTGCGGCCACCCGGAGCCACCACCACCTCCAGGGCACGAGGAGGGAGCTCGGGGAGGCCAGGACCTCGCTGCCGCGCTGCAGCCGGGGCCGCAGCCTCTTGGCTCCACTCTGCCCCCTCACCCAGCCCTAAAATCCCCCCAAATGGCTTTAACGCGCCGCAGGCCCCCGGCCGCTCATCCTCCTGCTGCCCCTCACGCTCATGCGGCTGCACCGAATTCAAGGACTTGGGGAGGGAAAGATGACAGAGGCCCCAAACTTCCACCGTGATTGCTGGATTGATTAAGTATACTGATGAAGACGGCAAGGTTAATACGCATGCCAGTGAATTATAACACTGTCAGCCCGTGAGCCGGCAGATTTTTCACGTCTCCATCAGCTGGCATCCAGCGCAGACTTTCAGGGTGACGTCTTCCCCTCCCGACCTCCCTGCCAGCGAAAGTGAGAGGAAAAGCCTTGGTTTTACTGACTTTTTAACTAAATCTGAGGGAGAGACTTTTTATCCAGAGAAAGCTAATGCAAACTGTTAGAGATAAATAAATGAAAGAGCTGCCTATGTCTGGTTGGCTCAAAGGAAAGAAATTTGTCTCACTTTAGAAAAAGGACCTGAAGGTATTGGTCCCGTTGACTCATTCATTGTACTGTTATCTGCCAGGGAGGTTGTGACATCAGAGCAATTAAGACAAACTTTAGTCTATAAGTTCATGCCTGCAACCTCTATACTTCAAAAGAAGACAAATGATCCCTCCAAGGAAGGAAACAAATATTTTCCAGGCTGCTTCCAAAGTAACATTTAGGATTTGCAGCGGTTCAATGGGAATTTTTCACTGCATGTTTTTCAGGCTGCTGGTATATAATAAACTACCTGAGCTTTTCTTTTAACAAAAGTTTATTTCTAATGCAAAAACAAGCAAACAAACCCCTCAACCTCCTCCCCTGCCCAAGTCGCATCAGTGCTCAATTTGCTAACCTAAAACTCAGTTTACACAACCCTGCCTTTCACCCTCCTCTTCTCTTCTATGTTTTTGCAGTAAGCGTCTTAACACAAGGACTGATTAAACGCGTGTCAGCCTGTTGTGAAAACGTACACAGAGATTGCAGGAACAGCAAACACAGCAGAGATGTTGTAACCGTTCTTTTTTCCTGCATGGTAGGAGCCAAGCCGGGAGCTTTGCCTGGTGGCAGCGATGCCAGAGCAGCGAGCAGTGCTCCCTGGTGGACCGGCGGCTGCCACCGCGCTTGCTCGTGCCCCCGGTGACAAGTCCCTGCCCCAGCCCTGACAGTGGGGGCACGTGGGGAGCACAGGGCGAACTTCGCCCCTTCTGCTCGCACCTCATCCTACATCGGCAGCAGCTCCTGTTGCGTGACTGGGGCTGCTGGATGCTATCCCCACCCGTCATGCAGCTGCTTGGGTGTAAGAGAATAAGTGATCAAGGTAGAGTGGAGAGAGGCAAGGCATTTCCAAGCAAGCCACAAACTGCCGCGATTATCAGTAAAACACTGCAGCCTGTTCTCTGGCACTCAGGGCAAACAGCACAGCACGGCTTCTGCCCCTCTGTGTCGGCTCGCTTTCCCCCGTGAGTTCATAGGATGCTGTAAGCCCGTGCCGTGCTCCTCAGCCTCCTCGCGCGGTGTGGCAGCGGCACCTGAGCCGCGCTGTGCTGCTGCAAACTCCCCGTGCCCGGCCACACATGGCTCCAGGGCTGCCAGCTCCAGCTGGTGCTCCCCTTTTAGGAGAGGGCTGGCCTCGGTTACTGCCTCTGCACCTCAGCAAAGCTGTCATGTTGGTGGGACGAGGGCTGAAGTCCCCTTCCTGCACACATGGAGCAGCCTGCGGTGCCCGAGTTCTGCTGGGTGCCCTTTGCACAAACCCGTGCGTTGTCTTTCCTGCTTGGCTCCCCCAGCAAGCCCGAGCCACAGCAGCGAGCACCAGGGAGCACAGACACCGCCTGTTGTTTGATAGCACAACTGCTGATATACCTGACATGCTTTTATTCTGGAAGGGCAATCCCTGCCTCCTCGCAGGATGCGCAAATCAGGACACTTCCTTTTTTTTTCCTTAAAAAACAAAACAATTTTAAACAAGCATTTTGTGGATGTCTGCACTCAAAAGACAACCAGCAACTCCTTATGAATCCTCCAAACAGTCAGCATGTCATTCTTACATAGCAAAAGGCTAACAGTTAAAAAATACTCTGGAGCCATGAAATATACAATACATTCAATAACAAAAAATATAGATAAAAATACTTGCTTTAAGGCTGTGTACAGTTTAACTGAAGATTAATTTGAGGACATTAAATTGCTCAGCAACAAAAGAAATGTGTGACGGAAATTCCTTAATGTGTGTGTATGGGAGGGAGGAAGGCAGCAACAAATATCCTGAAAGATTTTGTTGTCCTCCTAGAAAATATTTTCAGCAAAATATGATCCAGATAGACTGAGAGTCCGAAGCGAGGGACTGGTTCTGCCAGTCCCCGACGAGCTGCTGTTGTGCGCGGTGCTGCGAGCCACGCCAGCTCACTGTGGTCCTTGGGTTGAGCGCCGTTCCTCGAGCATCCTGCACACCCACATGGACACCACTTCTGCGTTCCCGTCGTTGTACTGCATGATGAAAGGGTGGCCCTGGAAAACGGGATAGGCAGAGTTAGCCAAGACAAACACAACTCTTCCTATGAAAAGCAAAGGAGGTTTTTTTATTAATGTTTGGAAAAAAGACATTGGAACATCCTGCAGTTACAATCATAAAAATGCAATAAAACACCTAATCAAGTCAGTGAACTCTCAGCTGGAAGGCTGGGAGAACCCAAACTCTTTACTGAGGCCTTAGCCTAGTATGCCTTGAAAACGCTAGTTTTTTTTTTATTTTTTTATTTTTTATGTTTTTAGCTGACCATGGTTTGAACCAGTTCCTTACCAGGATAACCTGCTAGGCTCTTCAACTTCTAAATCATGTGTTGACAAAAAGATATTCTAACAAAAACACTAACCCACTAGTCTGTTTGTAAAGGTCCATGATCTCTTAAGTTTCTCTCTTTAACAGCCCCTTTGTGCTACTCTCTCGTTTATTAACAAAATACATCCTTTATGTAGAGGAAATTGTAAGAGCGGTCTGTTGACAACCCAAACTACGTCTATGGGGCAGAGACTAAACCGTGCCACTTGGCGTATGAACACACACAGCTGTATGAATGCCACATTCACCTATATTGCATCCTTCACTTCTGTCAGTAGAAACCTTATGCCTTACCCTGTGTACATCCTTCACCCTTAAACAGATGGTTCTATGAATTACCAAGGAAAAGCCACGTCCCTCCAAGTGTTAAATTCCTCCTATCAGCTGGTCATTGAGCTCTGTGCTTGCAGATGCAGCAGGACCAGGCGCCAGCCTCTGCAGCACTCGCAGTGTCCATCAGGAGAGACATTTGTTCATGCACATGCATGCTAGCACACCTCCTTTGGAGCAATCAGTTGACAAAGAAATTAAAATCTCACTTAAGCATAACTCTAACAGGTCTTCATGAGAAGCTACTGTGGGAATTAGAGTATGATGGAAAGAGTGACGACTATAAAACATTCTCACCCATGAAATTATATGGCTACTGCAGACACTGTAGAAGAGTTGGACACCTCAGAAAATCAGAACAGCATCTCAGGATTAAACAAAAATATGGCCTGCAATTTCAGCAGCCAGCTTAGGCAGCTCATGTCTCAATCTGGCCCCATTCCTAGAGATGGGAACATGCCATCTTCAGATGAATCTCAAATGAAGTATAAAAATCCACAGGAAACCAAGTACCGCAATTATATAAATGGCTGAAAGAAAGCAATCGCCAGGAGAAACCATCACAGATGATGAAAACCTCTACTCCAAATCACTCAAAAGCAGCTCAGTTTTTGCAACACTAAACTTCATAGCTCTCACAAACAATGCCTGAAAGTAATCAGAGTCGATCTGCTGGGGAGCCCTTGGGGACGGTGACGTACGTGCGGGAATTACCGGCGCGCACAGCGCGACGCCAAGCACAGCGGTGAACGGCGGCAATCGGCACGCTGAGAGCGAGAGCGGGTCTGACGTGGGGCCTGCGGTCGGCTGGGGTAGGATGGCACCAAGTGGAACAATGAAGAAGCACCGGGCTAAATAGAGCACAATAAATCCTTGCAGCACCAGCTTGAAGCAATAAAACACTCTGCGGGCCAGGGCCAGCCAATGCAGGAGCCACAGCAATAAAATATGCCATTATCTACAAGATACACAGAGGAAGCACAAGACTGTTGCTTCAACCCTTTGGGATGGCTGGAATCTCAGCTAGAAGTTTTCAGGGAGAAGTCTCAGACGCGCGGAGCCCTTCTTCAGATCTCACTGGGACCGGCTCAGTTGCTTTCCCAGTCCACCTTGGAGAGGAAGAGGTCCAGCACCAGGAGAACACGACATGCAGACCATGCCAGGAGGAGCTACAAACATCGCAAGCGTTTTACTTCACAGCGCTGGCCTTTGGTGCCCTGAAAGCTGCCTAACAGCCCCAGGCCTGAGCTTCTTTGAAGCACGAGCCCCTGCCAGCCCCAGCCCCAGGATGGCAGCTTTCCCTCTCTGTGCCCGCATCTATGAGGTGCTGGCTGCACCTCTGCACCTCCACGGGCTTTTGGCAAAGGCAATGCAAGGAAGGGGCAGTGCACGAGGCACCGTGACCCAAGCCTTGCACACACACAGCAGAGCCCAGCCCAAATCTTTCCTCCAGCTCAGCAACCTCCCCGTGTCTGACACCTCAGCTCCAAAAGGTCCTGGTCCAGAGGCAGGGAAGACGCTGCCACTCTGCTGCCTGGACCAGCGGAGGTGCTGATGAGCTCTGCCACCTTGTGTTTTGAGCTTGCAGAAGGACACCAACACAGAGAGGTCTCCATGCCAGTAGGATCCCCAGACAAGCAGCTACAGGTCCCTGCAGCCCACAGAGCTGGCGCGTTACTTGGCCTTTATTTATTCTCAGAGTACGATCTCTTCTGTACTCTCCTGGTGGGGAAAACTGCCAATGTGGCTCCTTCACTGTGTGAATGGAGAAACAGCATAGCAAGATGCAAGATAAAGCTAATAAACACATAAAGGTGAACTCATCAGTTGTTGTTGGGAGCCAGTTCTCATTTCCATTCACCTCAAAGAACTAATTCCCACAATTAAACTAGTGAGAGAGGAAGTCATACAGCCCACAGACTTGGTACGAGAGGTGTAGTAAGAGGAAAGGATACGACTACGAGAAGGTGGAGGAGAGACCCCAAAAGTGTGAAACAAAGGAGAAGCAAGTTTGCCTGTAAGCTAAGGAAGACCTGGGAGGTGGCAGGAGACACAACTACACCAGTCAGGACATTTAGCGGCCTGATGTCTCAGTGGTCATTCGTTGCCATGTTCAGCGTGTCTCGCAGGAACAGCCGGTGTTTCAGCCTGGACAGGGAGAAGCTGCACTCCCGGGTTTCCCTTCCAGACCAGTCGGACCCGTGCATGCAGTTGGCCTCCACTCACTCCTGGATTCCTTTATGCACTGGGCGCACGCAACACACAGCCTTTGGGAACACCTTGTATTAGCACTGCAGGCTCCAACCTGATGGCTGCCCTGCTTTCTTCCCCCAGGGAAAGCTCCAGTCTGCTCAGCCTGTAACTCGGACAAGTCTGAGTTAGAAAAAAGCACGGCAAAAGTCTACAGAATCTGAAAGGCAACACAGCGACTAGGGGGAAGCCACAACAGCAACAGCACAGTTGCAGACTGAAGAAAGCTCATAAGTTATTCTGTATAAAATTCACTTTGTCTGCAAGCCCGTGTACGTGTGCATGTGCACATTCCACACAAAGCAAACACCAAGATGCCGAAATCTGCAGAAACAAGATCATCTCACTCTGGCAAACTGAAGGCCTCAGCACAACTCTTGTGTGCTTACAGGTTTCCAAAGGAAAGTCAGTTCAAAGAACTTGCCTTCCCCTTCTCCGATTTGCCAGTGCTTCCCACCAGGCTCAAGCTGCAAGCCCTTAATTTTATCTTGAGGCCTTTGAAAGAGTGGGCAGTTGCTATCTGCCATTGCAATCGGCCTTGCCGAATTTGCTCTTTTTAACTGCTACAGAAATAGACATTTTTCCCCCTGTATTCAAATTTCTTAAACAAATTGCCTCTTTCAGCCATTCTTGGCTGCAGAGAGCAACTTTAAATTTGTTATAGAGCTCTGAATTTCACATCCAGGCAGACGCGTGTGAGCTCAGACCTAGTCGCTGCTTGGAGAACAGCCCACCGAGGACGAGGAACATACCCAGAGGTACCAGAGTCCATTCGAGAGCTTTGAGGATGGCAGCAGACAGTTCGGTGTTACCAAGAGAAGATGGATGATCTTAAAATGATGCATTTGAGTACACAGATGCTTGCGGCACTGAGCATATGGACAACGTCTTTTCCCTTCCAACACCTGGCTGCTAGAAATCTTTAGCTTTGGTCTTGAATGTCTAACATCAGGAACAACACTACAGAAAGACTCACCCTCTTTTTTTTTTTTTTTTATCTTTTACTGCAGATATCCCATGTATATTTGGGCTTTACTGTTTAAGTAAACAAATGCAATCTGAAATGTTCCTGTTTTTGGAAACGTTCCTTGATTCCTACCTGTGAAAACAATTCAGGAGGGAGCACAACCCAGAACCCTGAGGCAGGAGTCCTGGACTTTCTGCCTAAGCTGCCACATACTTTCCAGTGTGACCTTCACAAAGCTGCTTAATCTCCCTCAGCCTTATGGTTAAAAGGGAATATACGACTCTGCTCTCTCATGAGAGTGCTCTAAGAATCAGTGCAAGTGTGTTTTGCACAACACTACGGTATTTTTGGGTGCAAAAGGTGCACCTTTAAGGTAAAGGCTTATTATAAGCAACATAGCCTAGAGGTAGCTGTTTTGCCTCTTACACAAAACAACAGCCAAGGACACTAGTTAGAACTAGGGAAAAACAATTGAGCCCACAGACAAGGAAGAGCAGATGCATTGGGGCAATTAAAAAAAAGCTATTAAAGAGTCCGCTTCTCCCATGAATCTCCTTTACGATGGAGAGACTCCCCGCAGAGGAAGACATCTCACACCCAGTATATCCTTGCAGTTAAGCTATTCAGAACATGCAGGGAAAATTGCAGGCTATGCAAGGTTTAAAACGTCAGCTAGCCATGCTGTTCACCCTATTTGCTTTGTTTTGTGAGGTTATTCCATTGAAGCCTTGGGTTTTACACACTCATTTTTCTCCCTAGAAATAAGTTTAACTTGAAACCACTGTTTAGATTTCTCTTGTTTTATACCGCCCTAGTGCAGATTTTTCTCAGGCTGAAGGGATGTTTTTACCAGACTGTTCTGTTGTTGTTGTTTTTAATGGGGAATGTGAGAGCAGACATCTCCATCAAAGCTAAGACTACAGTGTCAGTGGGACTTGTATTTGCAAATCTTGGTAGACAGCCCATGGCATGTTCAGGTCAGGCACTGCGAGCAGGGAGCTCACAAGCGGCACAGGGTGCACAGGGTCCATCGATAGCCCCAAATCACTTTGCTGCTTCTAACACCTGACCTCACTAGACCACACCTCGCCTAGAGGCATCCTGCTGCTGCAGTCACACCTGCAACTGCAACAAAAACATACAAAGAGCACAGAATTGTGGACAATGGACGAACCCATCAAACTTGCCCTTGGCCTGCTTACAGCAACATTTAAGTTGAAATGCAATACAAACTACGTAAGAGGTACTTGTAGTTAGCTTAGCATATAGAAATGTCTCAGGAAAACAATTAAAATTTCCTCCAAAGGCTCAAATCACCATGGTTGCACCAGCAGCAGTCTCCTCTACTCTTCGCAACTTCTTCACAAGGTCACCCTGATGGGTTCTCCACATTTTGCCACTATTCAGCATCTAGTCCCCCACTCCCTCCCTTTTCAGGCATCTAGAGTAGAGCAAACGTTAACTCCCACAATTCAAACCATGCACCTCAGAAAGCAGTGAATTGAACCGGAGATATTTTGGGAGGGGAGTGTGGAAAGAAGGGGAAGGGAGATTAGATGGGGAAGGAAGGAAGGAACAAGGAAAAAAAGGTAAAAATTAAAACTGCTAGTGGAGAAATGCAGCTGCACTGCCCCAGTGCATGCCCAGGCTGCAGGATGGGGCTGGGATAAACTGTCACTTCAAGAAACAAAAAAGCCAAAGCAAGTTGCAACAGCCTGGACACCAGCTATTAGTGAATTCTGGTCACTGTGCATCTCAGCAACAAATAAGAATCCCAGCCCCCACTACAACAGTGAGCAATACATTCTAAAACAAACACAACCAACCTGCTGTACTCAAAAATCCCCATGTAGATTTATTTTGCTTCACAAGCTAACACTGAAGGTTGAAAGCATGGAGTCTTGAAACACGTTTTTTTGTTGCAGCGGATGGTTATCAGCGCCCTGGTAAGATGGCACTCTCAGTTTGGTGTGTGTACCTTTCTGCAGCAGCCATCCTTTTTTTGATGCATTTCATTTTTGTTCAGACTTCTACCTGTGGTCATTGCAAATGTTAATTCTTAAATACTCAACATTAAAAATACTTGGCAATCAGCACACCCAACAGACCCGAGCAGCACAAAATAGGTTCAAAAGCCACCACGAAAACGTTCCCCAGTCCTGGGCAGGCACTGGTCCGCCTTGCCCTGGCCCCGGGGTCTGGCTGGGCACAACGCACAGCAATTTCTGCAGCCGAGGGGAAGCGGCTGCCGGCGAGCGCACGGCGGCTTGGAGCAGAAAAGGTCAGGCAGGACGGGGCCAGGGATAGCCACAGAGTGAGTGTCAGCCAGCCTAATTTTGTGTGTCAACTCTGAAAATTAGATAAACAATGACAAACCAGGCTTTTTAAATGAACTTGTCTCATCTCGTTCTCTTGATAAAGGGTACATTTCTCAAGTTGCAGTGTCCCACCAGACAGGTTAACTCTTTCAAAGGGGAGCGCCTCGCACAGGGGGATATAAATGATTTAAATATCTGACATGAAATTAAAAGGGCAGCGCCCCCTGAACGCACAGCCCTGGTAATTCGAACTCATTGCCCACGCACCATCAATCATTTAGCCCAGTCAATTAAATCACCATTATTCAAGGGTAAAAGTTCCGTAATTTTACCTACCCTTAAAATTCAGCAATTTGCTTTCATGGTCTTCTCCCCCAGCCTGAGAAATCTTCATTTCTGATATTAACCTGCGCAGAGCTTATCGCGACGGACTCTGAATCGCATCCTCAGGAGGGCTGCGTTTCCTGCAGCCAGGGGCAGCTCTGCAGCGGTTCTGCTCGCAGGCGTCACTGCCAGGAGCGAGGGTACCAGAGGTGAAACTCCCTCTGGGACACAACCCCAGGTAAGGCCCCTGCAACACCCACAGCCCCACACCTGGGCTGCCTGAATCCTTCCAGCCCTTCAGCCTAACGCGTACGTAACAGCTTGCACCACCTCTCATGCACAAGTCCAGGGAAGATCAAAGCTTCGCTGTGCTATGAGAGACCACCCCATAAATAGGCTCCTCTGACACTGACTATGAATGTCCATGTCTGGATAGCACCATGGAGGTTTAGACCTACACCGAGGTCCCTAACCACTGCCACAGGACAGGCAGACAACAAATAATGTTGCTTAAGCAACGCTCCTGTGGCTTCAGAGGACTTTCCAAGCACAAAGCAAGTGTGTGCTTATTGTGAGGCTGGTTTAATGGGTCCATGAAATACACAGCTACAGACCTTAGCCAGGATGGCGAAAAAGCAGATTCCCAATGTGAAATACTCATCAGCCACCTATTTCCTTGCAAATCTGCAAAAATGACCGGGTGGTGTCTCCTGGAGCAGAGGATATGAGGGGTGCACAGAAGATATGGACAGGAACCTTAGTTCCAAATGGTGCCAGGCGACATTACTCTAACTATTGCACATCTAACCCCAGCATCACCTCCTTAATTTTTTTTGCTGGGTGGTGAGAGGTTAATTGGGGTGGCACAACTTGCTCCCAGCTGGGAGAACGTGCTGGGGTCAGTGCTGGCTCACTGCATTGCTCAGGGGCACATGAGCCTTCGGACCAGCATGGAGAGCTGCATCCCTGCAGGAGGACACAAAGGTTAAGGGGAGGACACCTGGGAATGCCATCCCGCGTCCCCTTGAGCTTGCGGGTGGCCACGGCCAGAGCAGCAGATTGCACAGGGAGATGAGCAGCGCTGTGGCCGTCCTGCCCACACCGCAGCCAGGCTGGAGGCGTTGTGCTCACTGCCAGGACCACAGCCAGGGGCCTCCACGGCACCACCTTGGCACCTCCGGCTGCTTTGGTGACGGCAAAAGCGGCAGCGGATTCCTGGGGTGCTGCCTGCCCTCCCTCTTTCCTCCTCCACGGCAAGAAGAGCCATGCCCTGACTTCCAATCCTGCATGGCCAGGGCCAGTGCTTGGGGCTGCTTATCAGCATTGGCAAGTGGTCTTCCCTACAGCCAGAAGCAAGCTGCAAAGATGGACCTTAACATAAACCTGATGGATATGGAGGAGGAAGAAGGGACAGCACTACAGGGACCGAGGCCTTATGCTAACAACTATCTGACACCCAAACATAATCAGAACACCTGGCAAATTAGAAACAACAATAAAAGACTTCATGCTTATGCAAGGGATGTTAGGAAAGGAGCAGCGTTGCTGTCGGTTGCAACAGTGCGATCCTTTTAATGCTCTGTTTTACAGGAATCCTCCCAGATTGTGCAGTAAAAGCACTGTGCTCCATTTATTACAGAGAAGCACAGACAAATTATGCATTTCATTTAAAAATTTGAATTCAGCATAACAAAAAATATAATAAAAAGATCCCAACTGTTGCAGACATAGACTATCAAGACGATGGCAGTGCCCTTAGACAGCATTTCAAATACAGTTTATTAGCGTGTGATATGAAAAGGGTATTTTTATTGCATGATATAATGCAATGGGACCTTGGGCGCTCTGCAGAAGGACCTTGCACTCAGAAGTGTAATGAACCCATAGTCCAAAAAACATTATACTGTACATTAACCTATCATTAATGGCACATTAGGGCTAGGGGCATTGCACGCTTGCTGGTCAGGGCTCCATCAGGACAGTATGGAGGAAACCACAGTCTTCACAGGCTTAAAACAAATAGAGAAAATAAATATTACTGATGGCTACAGGCTGCTTTAAGGGAAGCTCACTCTCCACTTAACATGTGATTCTGATGCCATGTTTTAAAGGGGGAAGGAAAAGACAATGCAGCAGTTTATTAGGCAATATCAGAAATGGTATGTCACTGCTTTGCAGCACTGAATGCCTCCGTAGTGCATCAGATGCTTCAACGCAGAGCCTTTTCTGCACAAAACATGGCAGCTCTGCGCACCGGGGCATCTTTAAGAATAAAATGAAAACTGGAAATCGCTGCCTTTCCCTGCCATTCCCTCATCCCTGACAACACAGGTAAGGCATCCCTGGCAGATGGAGTTGAGACCTAGGGAGAACTCCCTCTGACCCAGCTCTGCACAGCCCCATCGCTGCCCGCAGGACACCTGCGACCCTTTTCCACCCCACACCAAGCCCAAGAGCCACTTGGCAGAACTCCAGCCCATGCTTGCACTAACCCAGTGCAAAACGTGACCAAATCACAACAGCACTTACGCTCCTGAATCAGCTGGGACGTCTCATGTCTTCCTCCACTGCAGGTACCCTCTGCTCGGAGGCAAGCTTGATCAGATTGCCACAATGCAAATGTTAAATCAGAAAAGCCTGCTTGGCAACTCATCTCTAGCTGTCTGAAGGAGCACAAGCCCTGCAATCTCGGAAAGTTAGAACTTTGCTGTAAACTAGTCCACCACAGTTTCATCCCAGCTAGTTCTCTGATTGCTACTGATGTTTCTATGCTATTTACAACTCTTGTAAACTGAGGACACATACTCGAGAGGAAATTCTTGCCCATTCCCATGTTTAATGGAAACACAAGTCAGACTTCCAAAATGACAAATATAAACCTCAGCTCTGGAGCTGTACTACTTTCCTGGATACCTGGACAGACAAAGTGCTCGAGTAACCCAAACTACCCCAGGCTGACCCTGCGTCCCCCTCTAGTGACCTGAGCACATGCAGGATTTCATTACTCTACTACTGCCTCCAGTAGTGGAGGATTTTACATCTAGAGCTTCTGCCTCCAAGGACAAGCCAAACTAAACGCTGTTCTAATTATCTGTGCTAGCTATCCACAAGGCCGATTTCTGCTCCCACAGCCAGGAATAGCAGCGAGGAATCCTCAGGCCAATACTCTGTTGCTGACTCCCAAAACATTGTTAATTCACAGGCACAGAAGGTGTCAGAGTCCTCCTCAGGGGCTGCTCCATGCAGCTGGCTTCCCTCCATTGCTCTCTTCTAAGGCTTGAGTGGGGTAAAAAACCTGAAAGCTTCAAATGCTCGCATTGATCCATGGACACACAGGATATATACGAGTGGGAAGACCCTGCAAAACACTATTTAAGTATGATCTGGCTATTGCATCCCTTGCTTCAATTTTAGGATGTGTTTTGACCATGGCAGGTGACCCTTTACAGAAAAGGGTGAGTGGTGAAGTGCTTCAAACAGCAGTGACTGGGACCCTTAGCATGAGTTTCTAGAAAGCATGCCCCCAGTTTCCCAAAGCTTTAGCAAGGTCAACCCTTGCTTTAACAGACACAGCTACCCAGAAATGACACCTCCTTGTCTCTCTCATGCAATACCTGCAATGACAGGACTGCATATGCCAGATGACAGCAAGTTTAGCTATAAGGTATCAGCTTTTCCTATGTGCTTGCATGGCCGTGTTAGATCTGGTACCAAGTGTTTACTGGCCCAGATCTCTCCCCCAGTTCCTACCCTCAGAATATTCACTATTCAGGGCAAGGACTGCCTCTCACTGTGCTTGGTAAAGAATTCAGCACGCCCACAAGGCTGTCCTCAGCTGGCTCCTAGAGCAAAATCTACCATAGCAGGGGCCAAAGACATGGGTCTTCAAATAGGTCTGCAAAGCTGTGGGTGGCAGAGGGACTCCAGGGGTCAGAAAATGAAAGCATCCAGAAGATAATATTTTCCCAGAATCTCCCACCCCATGGGGACATCACCTGTAGCTTCTGCCAGGTCGGAGAGCAGAAAGGACCCATTTGTCTAGAGAATGGTGGGAGTAGCAAAGGGTCAGAAACCGCATCGATCAGTGGCGTTTTCTGGGCGTAGATGAAGCAGGGACAAGAACACATCTATAAGCAAAACTAAGTATCGTTAGTCTCCTTGAAGTTTGTGCTCTCTTTCCTCATTCCTTATTCCGAGCAGTGAATAGCACAGCCCCAGCCTGCTAAACAGTTTCACGCGGAGTGTCAGAAAGTGGTGAGTTTTGTTTGTTGCGTGGCCTCCCTAACATACACTGTAATTAAAATGTTGATTACTAAACAGTTTAAATATATGACAGACAATGCAGTTAAAGCCTACAGTTAGGTCAATATGTGATTTAGATTTGCCATTTAAAAACTCTCATTTAAATTTTGCATACATTAATCACTACCATACTTCAATGTTCTGATATCCACCTGACTACACTATTAAAATAAAACTTGCTGCCCCAGGGAAATCCTACTTATTCTTAATTGTTTCGAGGCTTTGATGGGCTTTTAATCTAAGATTAATTTATGCAATTTTAAATAACTCTTCTTATGATTAATAAGCTTGAAAATTAAAAGGAGTCTAAAGCAATTATAATGAGCATTTGGTCATAACCTCATTAGGAGAAGGAGTGAAGGATACAGCTCTGGAATTCTTACAAGACTACAATTTAAGGTTACTTTCAGAGGAGTCAAACATAGTTCTTGAAATTGCAAAGGCAGATTAGCCTAGGTCAGTGTTAGAACTGCGGCTATCTAGATTAGCACACTAATGATTTTATCCCTCTGATGATAATTTAAGATAGTGAAGATGATACAAAATGTACCAAACAATGATAAATGAATAACACTACTAAGTGCTTAAGTCTTGGAGCTGTATTTCCTATTTATCTTTTCTTTTTTCTGAGAAAGACTCCTTCCACTTTTTTCCATGTTATTTCTCTGATTGTAGATGAACTATTTCCAATACTCTTTTAGTTTTTATACAATAAAGTTAATGGCAAGTGATTTTCAGCAGGTTTAGTAGTTTTGTTGATGCACCAAAATTCTGCTGCAATTTGGAGAACTTGTCTTTACGTAATAACAGTTTCCAAGCACAATGGATGGACCCAGAGGAAGAACAGCTTAACTTAAACCTGAAAACTTTAACTTGGAGACAAGCTATGCACATATCACACCCAAATTTCCATTTTTAAACAGTAATACACATCTTTCATTATGATTAAAACCCTTTTTTCAGCCTTCCTCTGAAGCTCTGGACATTGGCCATAGCCAAACAATGTGCTGTCGGCCCTAAAAGCAGTCCTGAGAAACCCCTTGTGCACCTGACTAGTGTGTCCAGGCTGGCCGCTCAGGACAGCAACTCGTCACCAGACTCAGAGTCAGTAGGGGATTTTCTTTCAGATCAGGTTAGCAGGAACTAGAGCAGCTCCTCTGACTTCTGTTGTACGGACTTGACTTCATAACTCAATTCACCCTATTGCAGGACCCCAGGGTGTGCACGAGTGGGTCTGATTTTTGCTGTACTCTTTCTGTGGTGCATACTAGTCTTAAATGTACAATGGAGTTTTGGTTTTGGCTGTGGCACAGGCAAATCTATTCGCCCATCTGCAGATCATTCTTTCCACAGCAGTTTTGCTTTTGATATTTGCTGTTAAACCAATAACTGTGCTTGGCATGCCTCTTGGTGCTTAGCTAACAAAATGAGCTAACTCCCAGCAAAGGTATTTTTCATGACAACTCTTAAAAAAAGGCAAATGAAATATAATTGAAGCGTGCTTTTGCAAGTGTTGCTGAGGTTAAGAAGAGCTGTAGAAGAGGAATAGAGAGAGTGGCCCAAGGCTGATAGAGTATGTCAACATTAGCAAGCTGTCGACAACAGAAGCAGATCCGCAGAGTGAAATGGTTGGTGCAGTGTTTCAGGGATGGAAGAGGTTTTACTTTTGACCAGCTCTGGTCTGGTCTACGGATGCAGTGCCCATTAGTAGCTGGAGCACATGAGGTGTGTGCCTGGAGCACATCTTCTGCTTTGGTTTCATTTGAAATCGATTTGATTCATGAGCTTCAAGACCCGTCTGTGATGAGAATGAAAGTGTGGTAGCTCTGAAAGATCTGGAGATTCAAACCAAAAATGCACACCTGACCTGAACTCTAATGGTAATGCAGATGCACCCTCAGCAGTGTGCTTTAGCTTTTGGCCCACCGCGATGGTCTTGTTGACACCAAGCAGACTGAGTCAAACACTTAAAACTGATGTAGTATTTCCTTCAAACAAATTTCCCAGATAGGGAAAGAAGGGAGGAAAAAGCAGATACTTTCACCAAGTTTTGAGAAACTAGTTTCTACTGACTGAGATGGAAAACATTTGAACAGCATCCTAAATGTTTTCAGCTCCAACCCTGGAGAGAAAATGCTGTGAATACACACGTGCACATACACACACACACTGACAACAACCAAAACAATGACAACAACAAAACAGAAAATGATTTGACTGGAAACAAAAAGGAATAATGAAACATCCCACACTTCACTAGCACGGGGAAGTTTCTGCAAATGAACAAGTTGTTTTTAAAAGTACTCCATAAGATCATATCACATTACATGCCTAAACACCATCTAGTGCAAAAAAAAAACATACCTATGTTTGCCAGGTTTCAGTAAAGAGACTAAATAGAACAAGTATTAAATGATGAAGCATGAACATATGGTCAAATCATACTGTGTCAGGAGCTGAAGAACAGGTAGAAAATTATATGTAGATAAATGTACGGAGCCCTACTGAAAACCCAGAGAAGACCACAAAATACATCACCACTAGTTGGCTTGGCAAAAAAATGAATTCCTTTGAATCCCTCACAAGGTCAGTGCACAAATGACCGAGGCCACCATGACCACTTCCCCTGGCCAAGCTTGGCTCTGTGACGGGCAGGGCCAGGCTCCCCATGGCGCAGGCAGGCTCTGGCAGAGCCATTCTGGCCTACACCAGCTGAGCATCCATCCCAGCATCTCCCATTAAACTCGAATGGGCAGATGCGTGTTTATGGGACAACGAACTTTTCCAGGGCCGCGGCTCATCGCGCTTTGCCGTTACGGCCTTAATAAACCTGCGCGCTCCTGCTCTGCGGCAGCTGCCTTCGGCGGGAGCGCGGGCAGCCGCTTCCAGAGGAGAGGCCGCGGCTTCAAAAATCATGTTTAATTTAAAAATTAGAAACTGGAGCAGGCTGTGAGCGCAGAGGTTGATTGAAACAAAATTTAAATTCCTGTCAAGCCCATTTAAACACAGGGGCCCTTCATAGACAATTAGCTGCTCCCTGTGAACGCTGAATAAACTCAGGCCTGGTCACTGTTAGAAGAGAGCAGACCTACTGTGAGGAGCTGGAAAAAAATTAACTAAAATCAGGCTGTATGAAATATTTAGCTTCCCAGTTTATCACAGGGGTTTGAAAGTGTAAACAAGACAAAAATCGATTCCTCGGTGCCCTCCAATCAATCCCCCAAAATGGTTAGGGCATCTGTTTCTGCTAAATTTTGTTTACTCTGGCAGATTTGCCTTAATTGCAGTTGTTTATCTCCCATTGTCCCCGGGGCCCTAATCTCCCGATTACTAATACTTAACACTCATTTCACATCTAAAGCTACTTCTAATCCTCAACAGGTTTCTGGGGCTCTTAAAATTATTGAAGCCATGGGGATGGGAGATGCAACCTCTTTGTGAGAGGGACATTTTCTTATCTGCTACCAGCTGGGTCCAATCATCACCAGGGATGGCTGCAACAAAGGTGCTAAAAGGCTCTTTCACAGCCACTGCTGCTCCGCTGGGAATTCAGAGGATAAAAAAGAGCTTTGATGGAAAAAATCCGAACAAGAGGGCTATAACAGTCCAGCCAAATAAAGTTACTGTCATAATCAAGTGCTGTCAATCACAATGAAAATCCAATTAAAAATCTTTCAGTGCAGCCCTCTTAAGTAGAAAAATGTTCCCTATTTATATGCGTTTTTGTCAACCACACAAATTAGAAAGTCGTATTAATTGATTTTTTACTACTTTAGGCCCTGATCCTCCAGCTGAATTTCTGTGCATGTAAGAATCAACCGGCACAAATCTGATTAAGGGATTTGAGGCGTAATGCACACAGGTCATAGGAAGCCATATCTGTATCTCCTGCTTTATACTCTGCTCATTCATAGGCAATTACTACTCTTATTTAATACTGCAGAAGAGTCTTGAGGTGCTAATCAGAACACAGGCTCACCGTTGCTGGTACTACACAAATGTCAGCAATTTTAATCTATCCAGTGGGTTTGATTCAATTTGAAATTCCAGTTTTATTACACAAATAAATACTGTACATAGATTTCCACAGCCACCCATTACTGTGATGAATTTGGAACAAAAAGGAAGGACAGTATTCTGGAAATTAAAGATATGCCTCTTATTTTGGAGCTATTAACAGATTTTTTTTTTTTTAAATAAATATGTAGGGAAGACAATTGACATAGAAATATTAATAACAAACACACAACTTCTCAATGTATCATAATTGAAAGACTTGTAATTCTGCTACCAAAATGAGTGAGATGTAAATATTTGCGTAAGTGTCTGGAGAACTACAGAACAACTACAGAAGTGCCAAATGAAACATTTGCTCAAATTAAACTGCAAAGCCCAGGAGACTCAAGTCACCAAAAATATTAACTATCATCTAAGCTGTATCACTCTAAGCTGTTGCCAATTTGTTTTTGCCCAATTTCCTTAGATTTTCAGTATTTCTTTGTGCCAGCTCAAGTTATTTCTTTTTACATTTCACTGGAAAGTGCCACTATATTGTGCAGCTTTAGGGCATGTTAGAAAGAAAAAGTCAGATTTTCACATTTTCTGTAAAAAGTCAGCAGTGGTATGAGCAATGGGACTGCAGAAGACAGTGAATGAATATAACACCTTAAAACTCTAATGCTCACAAGTTAACCTTGTCACAATCTTAGTCTTCTGTAATTGCTGGATTTAGTGACACTGATAGAATGTATTTCTCCATTTCGATAGCTGATTTTCTCAAGTGACAAAGAAGAGCAAATCATATCCCTAAGGACAGAAACAGCAGAGAGAGAGAAGGAAAGAGAGAGAGGGGAAGATCCATAGCCCACCTTCCCCTATTTCAGCAGAGTGGGGAATAGGTTGAGCAATTCAGCCTCCTGAAATACTATATTTTTTTTCCTCCAACTCTTCAGCTACCCTGACCAAGGAAGATGACAAACACATAGTAACGAGAACACCCTGAGTCCTAGTATGAAATCCCAGCATCGGTGAAGTCGATATAAATTCTTCATTGACTCCAGCATAGCCAGGATTTCATCCAGGACTCCTTGTCCCCTGTGTGTCTGAACTGATTGATTCAAGACAAAGTTTAATATTTATCATGCTTACAACAGCTGAAATACCTGGTTTTGTACTTTTTTCCTTAGGAAATCAGGGAAGAGCCCTTTCTTTTACATCTGGTAAGTGTTTCGGTGTCTGTCAGAATTTCTGCTTGTCATGGGGTGAATGAACTGGGATCATTGTGACAGAGGACAGTCTAAATGTTTGCAAACAAAGCTATCCATCACAGGTTCAAGCACTGACAATTTTATGCTGGACAAATCATCTCTGATAGGTGATCCTGCACTGGCTCAGGAAAAAAAATGTTTGTAAGTAGCCAAAGAGTGAAAATTCTTGGCTCAATGTGATCCAACAATGATGCATAAACATCTAGACAGATAGAGACAGAAAACATTTATCTGTAAGCTGTCTTCAGAAGATTTACTGGATGCATCTGTGAAAAGCGAAGTGCAGACAGCCCTCTGCTTTTTCTCAAAAGTTAAGGTCATTGAAAAACCCAGCCTTTTCAGCCATCTCAGCTACTCAGTCAGTGATGCCACTGCTATAATGCAAAGCCAAATTAGCTGTTGGGGGAAAACCCTTTTATTGACAAACACAGGTGGAAGTATACCATTGGCTTTATACTGAAGGTTTACATGGAAATTCAGGGAGGATTATGCTGATCCTCCATTGGTTTGTATAAAGCTCAGAAGTATTTCCTACAAGGTACAAACAATGGTTTAGCACAAGCTGCAAACAAGTTTAGCTCTACCTGGTAAGAATTGCTACTGGCCAGACTCTCTAGAAAATAACCGATTAAAATATTGCTACTTAAATGCTTCTCATTTCTGATTTCCTATATTTGTTGTGGATGGGGAAAAAAACAGCCAGAATCCATTTTTAAGAGTCTGTAATGTTTATGAAAACATATTTAAATATAATAAATGATCTATCTGAAAGCAATGCCCACTGTAGCTAATAAGACCAAGGTGCCTGATCTAAATACCATTCCTGAAGTGTACAGAGGGATTGCTGAATGCATAGGAATAGGGAACTTCAAAATTGCACTAGGCAATAAAAACAAAAACAAAAAAACACTTTTTCAGCACGTCGGTGTTTTTGACACAGATGATGTACAATTTATCATAGAATTCTGAATTAATAACATGCCAACATAAGAAGCATCAGTAATTTAAATTTAAAAAAGAAGAAATGCTAGAAGTCGTGATTCAAATTTGGAGACCTAAACAAAAATGAGAAAATCTGTACAAAAGGAATCAAGTGCAGAAGCTGACTGGATCCTTGGCCAAAAGTATTGCCTCTCTCTGCCCAATACTTCCCTCAAGAAATCCAAACAGCATCTTAAAGACTGTACTTTTATGCATCCATGAGAAAGCATAAAGGAATAACTGCTACATCTTTGACTTTTAGTATTTCAAATACTATTTCTTTAAGTAAATCGCTTTCACTTATATAGCAATGTGTAGCATGGTAGAGTTCAATGCTCTACTAACAAAAAACTCAACAAGAGAATTCAACAAATCTGCTGGCTTTCTGGAAAGCACATACAATCTGCAAAATAAAAGGCCAAGGTTCCAGCTAAAGAAGAGATTTTAAACAATTACCAAAGCAGGATAGTGATATCATAAAGGCAATTTCTGCGCTAGCTTGTTTTCTGAAACTCTCTTTTGCCTCTGAACAGCTAGAACAGATAATAACTATTAGTAAATCAAACTCCTGCAATATCCAGCTGTGTCTCACACATTTACATACAGATAGAATGGGTATATGTTTTTAATATGTATGCGATACGTACTTTTACCACAGCTGAAGTGCATGTACAAAGGAGGAGGAGAATGGGAATGGAATCAGCATGAGATAATAAAGTGGCCTAGATAAAGTATTAGCCAGCGATTGATCTCAAACAGGGGATGTTGCTTCTCTCTGACCTGATTACTTACTATGCATAGATTCCATTAAATAGAGCTTAGAATGGAAAGCTTCTGAAAAATACCGTAAATACAGTCAGATCTACAGCTTCCTGAACCAAACCAGCACGCGGATGCCTACCCATACACTCGGCACAAGCGGGAGCTTGAACCTTACCTGTGCTGCCACATTGCCCTTGCTAAATGCACGCACCCCACTTGTACCTGTCCGTGTTTCCCTGGTAGCCTAGCCTGCAATGCCAGACAGCTCCATGGTTTAAATGAAAACAGGGAGTTCACAGAAAAAAGAATCTTTACAGGGAAGAATTGCTGAGATCTTCCTTTTCTTGTTGGAAGGGGAGAGAAGAGAGAGAGAGGAATATGCTAAGATGTTGTGCAGACTTCCATGGTGCTGAAACAGGAGCAGGTTCAATTTAATTGACTCTATGCCTTTCTCTTCTTAAGAAGGAACAAATTGGAGACAAAAGAGCAGACACAGTAAGAACAAGGTTCAGAATAACCACCGGTGAATTATAAAGATTATTCTTTCCCCAGAATGGACAATTTTTCCATTGCTTGGTGAAATTTCTTTTTTTTTTTTTTTTTTTTTAACTCCTGTGGAAAAAGTCTGCTAATTGGAAATACTTTGAAACAACTAAATTGCTGATTATGTACACACAGAGAAACTGGTGTTATAAATATCTCTCTTTTTTGTGGACAGGTATAAGGAAGACTGAGTGTAAATAGAAGAAGTTAATTTTTGTCAGCTGTTAAGGAAATCTGGTGTTCGCTTGCACAAGAATACCTATGGTACTAGAAAGCTTGACTTTATACAGGAATTTCATACAGCCTTGGCTTTGGCCCTATTTTCTAACAAAGTGCACACAGTGACTTTTATTATTAAAAAAAAAAAAAAAAAAAAAAGGGCTTCCTAACATGATAGACAGGGTAAATCCATCCCTGATGTAACCCTGTGACTTCACTGGAGTTGCCAATCTGGCACTCCAGGTATTGTTAGTTGGTTCTTAAAATGCATTTAACAACTCACTGATTATCAGGAGAGCAGAAAAAGATTGATGTTCTGCTCCCTCCATTCTGCTTCCAGTCTTTAATTATACTAAATTGGTTACAAAATAGTGACTTCCAGTATGGTTAATGTCCATAGGGGAGAAAACCTGCACTCCGCTGTTCTGTCTGAAGCTAACGATGATTATGTGTTACACCTTTCGTCCTTGCTAGCACATTTCCTTTAAATCAAAACAAACGAACAACGTGAAATCCAGCTCTCATTGAAAACAATGGTAAACTGACCTTGAGAGGTCCAGGATTTCACTGATAGCATCTGCATCACTCTACCTGCTACTGCTAGTTAACACAGAGATATCCATCAGAATTACAACAGAGGTTTCAGAAACAGAAGATGGGGAATTAGAAAGGCTATTACGGTCACAAATTCTAGAATTCAGAGGATATTTAACAGCTTTTATTTTGTCCCTGTTTTCCAACTAAGGATGGAAATGTATATACACATATGTATATGCACGTTTAGATATGCTTGTGTGTATATATATTTATGTATATGTGCAAATGTATATATACATATGAATATCATAAATAAACAGCTCCTTGACAAGACTGGGTGAGTGCAAGAATGCAAAGGACTTGACTGGAGAGCAACTACTGAGCCAACAGTGAGCCTGGTGCAGAAAAGCACAGGGTGCCCTGAGCCCATCCGGCTGGAAGAGGGAATTTAGGCCAGCTTATGAGGGTCAGCCACATCGCAGGAAAGGACTGGGTCACTTCTTTATTTCAGCAGCAGTCTACTTCATGCTTTAGCATTTGCTGTTGCAAGTTCATTTATAATTGAATAGAAAGTAGCATGAGGGAAAAAATGTGTTAAACAAAAGATTTTGTTTAAAAAGTAGGGAGGCTTTTTTTTTTTCTTTTTTTCCTGAGCTGCTATAATTTTAAAATTATTTTACAAAATACCTCCTTAAAAGGGGACTAGCACACTCCAGGGCATATAGTTGTAAAGATAAATCTGTGCACTTCCCTGGTACTGCAGGCACTCACCCTTTGGCCTCATTTTTATGACTCTACACCCTGGAGTGGTGTTATTGCTTACAAACATACATATATACTTACGGGGGTATGTGTGATCTGCAGATGTTTTATTTATAAGTGGCAGGCCTATTGCATCACTGAAACATGCATTTACAAACAGATACAGGTTTTATGAAACCCTATTCCGTTGTTTTAATAGCTAAGCTATCCAGCCATAGCATAATAGTGCACAAGGTAAATGTGTCTACATCTCTAGAACCTGTTCCAAGTTTTCTCAGATGTGACTAACTGCAAGAATTTTCCAACCATCAAAAGTTAATAAAAAAGACAAAATAAGGCAGTGTAAGCCTTTCATAAGAGACACACAACACCACAAAGTGGAGGGGCTCTGATAAACTTCAAGGCCTCATTTTGCCAAGGTATTTAAGCAGGTGCCTAACTTCAAATGTAGATCTATTTAAGTTAATATCCTTAAAATGAGATTCACAGTTAAATACTTTACTAACCAGAGTCTGAACTGAGACTAGTCTGGATTGTGAGATATCTGCCCCAGGGCATCTGCAGAGATTAGCCTTTAACTAGAAAATTGCTGCAGTAGAAACACTTGTTTATTTTACTTGTAGTTTGTAGCATGTAAGCAAGAAAGGAAATGATGCAAATGTGTTCCTTATCTTGATGAAGTTTGCTAAAATTATTCCTACATATACAAAATCCTACAAAATCCTACAAAATAAATTATGGTCATTTTACGTAAATCTCCAAGTAACAGGAAACACAGCATATAAAAAAAGTAAAAATCAAAGATATTTGGTGCAAGTCAGAGGAGACTACAACTCTTATCTCCAATAAAAAATACTGTAAATACTTAAAGCAATTGTTTGATTCTGTATTCTTCTAGTAGCTTAAAAACAGTACTCTGCACTAAATGCACAGCCACTAGAGACCAGCTTGAGAGCAGGTATCCTGTTATTGCCTTACTGAAAAAATGACATTTGCAAGAAAAAGAAGTGGTCTCTGAGCTCAGATTCCGACACTGAGAGCCCTTCTATGGAAAGACCAAAGCTACATATTAACTCAATCTTCTGCAGCCAATCTAATTTCATTTTACATGAATATAAGTGAAAAAAGTAGCTCCTGCATTTCCTTAAAAATACAATATTTTGACCATATCCCCTGTTTTCAATCTTCAGATTTCGAAAGGTTAAGACTGGCAAATGATGACAAGGAGTGACCTACATTAAGCTGTAATCCCTGGACATACGAACTGAAAAAACTGTGTATTAAGCATCAAAATCATTTCGATTGAAACTTGATACTGGCTGTGAAAGTTCTGTATTAACTCCCCAAATCACAAGTGAAGCTTTTGCCACAACAAAGGTAACTGCAAAATATCCATTAACTTCAGTGGAATCAGAATCCCACCTTTTGGTTGTGTGCTTTCCGTAAGTGTGTAATTGCTGCACAAGCCAGGAACAGTTTAGATTTAAATTTGTACATGCTGAAAAATGCAAAAAAAAAAAAAAAAAAAAACCAACAACAACAACAAAAAAAAACACACACAAAAAAAGCAAAAACTCCAGTTCCCCCCTATACACTATTACAAAGCATTCATATAAAAAAAAAAAACATACTAGAAGGCTCTGAAGTTTCACTTACCATTAAATCTTCAGGTGCTGGTCTTTCCTTTGGTTGCTTTTTCATGCTATGTGTTACAAAACAAAATGTTTACACATAAACAACTATTTATTCCATTTGCTTAAATATTGAAGACATCCTCCTTTAACTGAGAATTTCAATGTATTTCTTAACTTTATCACATACTGATGGAAGAGAGGGTTCCTAGCAGTGGCCAAGATGTCAATCAGTTTCTCCCCACCCATCCCTCCCCTGTGGTCAGGGTTTCTCCGTTCGTAATATTTTGTTGACTGTTACCCAATTTTCAACTTTTGTGTATGCATGTGTCTCTGAAGTTCCCTACAAATGTCTAGGTTTCCTTCATCATTTTTGAAAGATGTCATACCTACTAATATCTTCCTCTGAATGCCTGCTTTCCTGGTATTGAAATGTAGTGACAGCAGTTTCCCCTTTATTTAGAGGTCTACACTGCTTGCAACCATGAATATGTGTAAATATAAAGATCATTGAAAACCAATCAGCTCAGAAGGCATAGTAAGTTGATTCCCATTTTGCCAGAGATTATTACATAGCTTGACACAACATATTATACAAACAGGTGGGAAATTTAACTCTAACACTAAACAGCTTCAGGAGAACACACAATACCCTGGGGTTTCTACCTTAATTTTTTCACATTCATTTCCATTACACTGCAGGGTGATAGTTCATTACACAGCATTAAGCTGTTTATAAGATCATGTTTCTCATCCAAATAGTCCTAGTTTTCTGTGCAACAGGTGCAATTAGCTATTGAAGACTGTGCTTAGCTGCATGAAGGAACACAATAACATGGCACAGAGGTGACCATCAGGAGCTGCCTACTGACTAATTGGATTACATCCAAACAGCCAGTGTTTATGGCGTATCTGGTATAAAGTCATAAAGTCTGATATGCTGCTCACTTGACATCTCTAACACTTATTAGAAATTGATTGCTTAAATAGTATACAGAGTTTCTTTGCATTTGTTTGCTTTTTTAAACAGTAATGCCTCCTTCTAAAAAGAGCTGCTTGCTGTACAGCCAATGTAGCAACTATATCTAAAATACTAGATGATCTGTGTTGCAATTAGGAGGTATTAATGATATGATTTACCTTCCCTACAAATAACTACACACACCTCAAATAATGCAGGCACGAGCAAGTAAAGCAAGCTGTCTGACGAGTAGGTTGGTAACAGTTCTAATCTGACAGTCCAAAGTAGCTGCGTCCCCAGGGAAAACAAGGCTATTAGCCACCATCAGTTATGCTTCAGTTTGACATCTGTGGAAATTTTAACACAGGTTATCCCTCCCCCAGCCTCAATGAGTTTTTTTTTTTTAAACAGCCTGTCATTACTTTTTGAAGGGATTAAAAATGTACAGCTTCATGCACATCAGTTGTGGTGTAGAATCATCTGAATGGAGTTGCCTTTTGTAAACTGAAACTATTGAAGAAGGAGGCCTATACTACGTAAACTTTAATAATTTATTTACTTTAATTAACTGATAATCAGACTGCTTTTTGTTTCTGTGTTGTTTGTTACATACTATGTCAGTCCTGAGAGGCACTTTCTCCTATGTTAGGTATTTAAAATAGAAATATTTTAGATGGCTTTTTCTGCAGTGGCCCTCACACACGGTAGAGAGAATTTGGAAATGCTTTGCAGCCCAACCTACAGATCTGCATGGAGCCAAGAGTTTCGAGTGCCTTGCTTTCACTGAGAAAACATCCCTGAAGTAGTCCTCTCGTCCACGCGGCTGCTGCTCTCAGTGGCACACACTGAGATGGCTCCATCTGATTTAGCACAGCTGAGCATCCTGGAAGTGCATGCTCACAAAAGGGATGCTTCTCTGTCAAACACATTGTATCTGTACAAAATTCAAGCTTGTTTCCTCTGCCATACATAAATGACTGCCCATTATTAGTTTGTTTTTTTTTTTTAAAGTGAATGACAGTAAAAAAAAGATTTTCCTTTCACTCTGTTTCTTTAGGATAGCTTACCCTTGAGATTGTTATTCTCTTGTCACTGGAGAAGTGTATTTTTTATTCTACAAATTCCTCCTTGCCCATTCTCCTTTAATTTAAATGGTTTTCAATGAACTACTCAGTTTTAAGGAAAGAAAATATACCCAACGGTGTGTTTTAAAATACGATTCTCAGTAAAAATTACTTACTGAAAAGCCAATGAATTAATCAAGGCTACTTGCCTTTCTAAATACTGTGGCAATTTTATAAGTAATATTTTTGAAAGCCCTAAATAACAATATTACACACCCAGGTCTTTGTGGCCTCTTTACCCCCAGATGAATTCTTAAGAGTCTCATTGCACAAGACTGCACCCACATCCAGGGCAGGTTTATTAAAACAGGAAAAACCCTTGTAAGTACTTTTACGACCCTTTGTGTAAATAACGTTTACATAATTTAAACAGTTTGCTTAGCTTTGCTGCCCCATCTGCCCAAGGCCCCCAAGTCCCTCTTCTCTCAGAAAGGATGCAAGGAAAGCCATAAGGTCTCGCAGAGCTGCAGAGTTAATGGCATGTATCATTTACATTGAGGGCATGGCATGTTTGCAAACTGAGCTTACCATTGAGTGATGAAGTGTACAAATGGCTCAGAGAACTCCCCGACTGGAAGGACGGGCGATTCCTGGGATTGGATTGAAACAAGAAGCAGAGTCAGAAGCAGGGAAGACAATTTTTTAGAAGGAGAGTAATATAACAGCGACAAAAAAAAAAAAAAAAAAAAGCAACAAAGCCTCCTTTTCACACAGAGAATTTGAGGCAGAAAGGTACAAATTCTTCCGAGAATGTGTTATAAAACACTGAATTTCAACTAATGAGTATTACACAATGGGTAAAAACATGTGGAAAGACACTGAGGGGAGGTGAAAAAAGGACAATGATAGCCACAGGGTAAAAAGGAAGGTAGGGAAAGTGTAAATGAGAAATTAATGATTATTTAAGTAACACACAAATGGTCTTGTAATTAACAAAGAGCTGTGAAATTATTCTTGTGTTGACCTTTGTTTCTTTCACTGCATTTGCTATTTATTTACACTCATGTTTATTTACACTTATTCATTTTAGAGGCTCTCCTAATACGCAGTCTGTTCTAGATTTAAAAGATGAAATAATTTTTAGGGGGAAAATACGCAAGATTTACCAGTCTAGTGAAAAAAAACACCCCGTATTTATAAAAGAAAAAAAAATTAAGAGCACAAGGAAAAATATAGAAATGGGGAACAAACAACATCACCATTTGCAAAGAAGGGCTTTACGAATTTAGGAGTTTTTCCAAGAATGACAGAGAGCTCCACTGTGTTTATAGTGTAACAGCTCAGGATGTAATGAAATTACACTGCAGAGTACTTTAACAGTGTCATCTCATTAGACCTACAGTTGGAACAAGAGAGCCACATAAAACAGGCAGCTGCAAATGACTCCATTCTCATCTATTCTCATTTGCTATTAAAAATACCTTTCGGCGGCTTTTTTCCTCCCTGACATCCCTACACAAAGTACCCTGCAAAGTATGATACATGCACCTATTTAAATTAACAAAGGAATGACTTATTTTAATCTCACTGTGCTTTGGAGTGCTTTGGCCATTTGGATGAGCAATATATCATTACATACAACCTTCCAGCGCTGCAGGCAAGAAACTCAGAGCGTGCAGCATTTGGTGGGAGCCAAACAATTTCTCTAGCACACAACTGTGTCAAATGCATGCATGTATTCATTATTGAGAATGTGAGGAAATAGCTTTGATGTAGTGGAAAAAAGAAGATGATAAAAGCACCTCTGCAATGTGTGTGCCATTATCAATGGTGGCAGATAGACACAACTGCAGAGCCTCCTATGTGATTAGTAAATATACATATAATTGCTGTGGCCAATTATCAGAAAAATGAGATCGGTAATTACAAGACAGAAAATTAACTAGAACTCTTATTAAGGCTTTGTTTCCAATTCAAACAATTGGAAACTGCTGGAAAATACAATTAAATCAAAAGTAACTGAGGAGTAAAAGGAGAAGCCAAAATTGCTTTACAATTTTCAAAGAGTTCTATTAAATACGAGGAGTGTTTGATATAACATGCCCAAATTCTCTTTGAACTTAGACCGGGTGACAGAGAGGTTATTGTTTCCAAACTTATAAATGACATCAATATAGGAAGGTTTGCACTGGAGAGTGGAAGGAACACAAGGAAATAAACGGTGCAATTAAACTTTCTCCACTTCAAAGAACTGTGCATGAAAATTATCCATATTAATTCAGAAAATGCAGAGCAAAGTGTCAGGCTTGCTTCCACTGTGTGGAGCCCAGCAGGTTTAGCTTCTCCCCATCGTCTTCTCTTGTCCAGCAGAATCCTTCCTGTGCTTGCACCTGAGCTGGCAGACACCGCTTTCCCCAGGTAGGGCAGAGTCAGAGCAGAAATGTCTGAAATAAGCTGGGCACACGTTAGAGCTCATTGTGAAAACCATAAGGCGAAGCTACTGGAGCCCTCTCCCTGGGGAACTCGCTGTGCCCAGCAAGCTGCCCCTGCTGTTTAAGTACAATGCGAGCGAGGAGCTCCTTACGGGCGTCCCCCGAGCGGGGCTGCCAGCTCGGGTGGCACGCGCCGGGGGAGCAGGACGGCACACGGCACTTCACACCAATTTGGTAGGTGATAATTTCTGCAATCGCAAAGAGATGACGGACCCGTAATAGAGTGAAGCTTCATTATGAGAGTGGAGGAGAAGCTGATGAACTGCTCTGAAGCCGCCAGCCTCTCACGTGGGCTGTGCCGAGCTAAGCCAGCAGCAGGCCAGGGAAGAAGGTGCCCTAAGATCAGGGCAAATGCCTTCACCGAGTGGCTCCTGAACCGCAGCACAGCCAGAAGATGAGGTGCTCCTGCAGAAGCACAGGACAAAAACTCACCTAGGTGAAAGCAAACCCCAAATGCTACATTTTGGCACAGCTTTCTGTACAACACAGGCATTTAACCCCATCCAGGCCCAGCCTCTTCTGCCTAGACTTGGCAGGCATGGCCATGCCTCCACTGGCTTTCTTTCAGGAGCTCAGGAAGAGATTGTGGAGGCAGGGAGATAAACACCAACTGGATCTCATATGAAAACGAGATGCTTTAATGCAGTCTTCCCAAGGATTTTACACTGCACGTCCCACACATTTGCTGGTCATTCACTTGATGAATTGCAAGTCTTTTGGGATACTACATCGATCGCAAGAAAATACTTGCTAGGAAGTGTGTTTGAGGACAAACAGATCAGTGGAAATAAATAATTCCACTCCTGTAAATATGAGACAATTCTTACTTTACAGCATTAGGTAAGACAGGGGAAAAGGAGGCAGTTCAGCTGAACCAGGAAAGCATGGACCCTTGATTGCTTTCAAAGGTAAATGCCAAAAAGCTCCATTTTTGAAATGACCTTTGAAACAGAAAACATCCCTTCAGTTATGCTATCTGCCCAGGGAAAACAGTGACTGAAATATTTCTATTTCTGCCATTGTTCTATTCAAGAACATTTGAGTAGTAGAAAAATGAGAGTATTTTGTACTTTGAGCTATTCCAATGAGAGAAAGTGCTCCTACTGCTGCCTCTGTAACTTGAGCAATCATGACGTTGTTGCATCAGGTATAAAGCACAAATTTCCCATACTACACAAAATAAGTACAGCCTATATTTTATCATGAAGTTCCCCAGACTATGAGTCTGGCTGACTCTCAAAGGGATGGGAACGTTTCATTTTCATTAAAGACCACATATTTAACCATTATCTTGAAGACCTAATATATCGGGGATGCTGCTAAAATGGCAGTGGAGTCACCAATGGTTGCAAGGGGCAATGTACCCATTGCCTCTTGCATCCCCTGGCAGCTTATTCCCAAGGCCAGCTAATATGTCCCAAGCCTCTAAGAAACATTTCTGCAACTGGATCGGCTGCAGGAGAAGACAAGATCAAACTCTGTGATTTCTCTGTGATCAGCCTCAAAACCAGCCAAACTGAGCACATACGGTGAGAATGGGGAAGGGCAATAGGAAAAAAAGTTTGAGTGATGCCTTTGCCTTGTGAATAATGAACAGTTCAAGAAGGTCAACCCATTACAACTGAAACCGTTTAATTATTAATTATGCACAATCTATGAGCAAAAGGACAAGTTCAGAATGTTTAATGTGTGGTAACTCCGACTGGACCCTCTCTTGGCATTTTGTTATTAGCACTTGTCAGCAAGGTGCTCAGGCATAAAGAAAAAAGCACAGCAGCAGAAAATCTGAGCTAGCAGGAGGAGGGAGGGCTTTAAACTTCAAACACTGCTCCTAATATTTAATTTATAGAGTGCCAATGCTCTGGTATAAACCTTATTGAATTCCATGGAGTTCGGGAAGTCACATTATCTAGATGAAGACATGGGAAGAAGTACACCACACCAATCCTTTCAAAAGCCCTCTCTTTTGAAGTGACTGATGGCATTACTATCTGTATCTATCTTTTTTTTCACAGGTCTGAACAAAGGATGAGTGAACAACCTAGTAGTGTGTCCAGAAGTCAACCAATACTTTCCAGTTTATGCGAAAAGAGTTCATATGACAGGTCTAAGCATTATCCTCACCTGCTTCTCAAATCTATTTGCTGACATGTCTCCTGATCTGTTTTGCTCCCATTAAGCAGGGCACTAGCAGAGATTCTGCTGAGGCCCATGGAATAAATAACGTCCAGCAAACTCAGAAATGACAGAAAGCAAAATAAATATGGATGAGGCACCTTCCTTTCCTTTCTGTCCACCTTGGAAGTTTGTCTGGACAAACCCAAATTCAACAGATACAGCTCTGAGCTGCTTATCTTCCTTGGAAACACTCTTATGCCAATGGAATTTGGGAGTAGCTCTTGACTGGCAATATAAACTAAAAACAGCCCATGCTTTACACATCTTCAGAGGTCTTACCAAACTGAAAATTTCTTGAGTGATGTATGTTCTCAAACCAACGGAAAGTTTGAGATTTATCACATCCTATACGAAGAAAGAAAAAGCCCACCATCTCCCTATAACAGGAAAATCAGCAGAGTTCTACTTAAAACCTTCAAGAAGGCGACGACAAAGCCCCCAGCTACATGTTAAGGTCAACCCTGTGTTCTTCCTACCGCCTCGTGGGGGCCATCCCGAGGGACAGGCACGGAGCAGAACGGTGGCAGCCTGTCACCAGCACGTCCCCTGAACAAAGCCCAGCTGCACAGCCGCGCGCGCCCCAGGACGAGCTCAGCTGCGCTTTGTGGGCAGCAGAGGTTGGTATTCTCAGTGGATACACAGACTCAGCGCAAGTAGTTTTACCTCCTCTTCTCATCTGCTAACTCTCTCTCCATGCAGGGTTAAAATTTCCCATTCCCCACAGCTCCAGAGCTACTGCTATTTTGCAGTACTCTCTCCTCAGTGTGCATGCTTGTGCAGAAGGAAATGCCATGGTCCTATGGCTCTATGGCCACAAGAGGGAAGTTAGCAGAACTGAGCAAACCAAACTTCAGTTACTCTCTCCTCTGGGTTTCCCCAGCGCACCCTGTCTTTGAAATTATCATCTCCTCTGGGCAGATATTCCTATTCTGCAACTTGTCCACCGATGCTGAAAAGGCAGTATTTAATAAATCATGTGTGCGCTTTACGAAGCATTTTTGGCTTATCACTCCAGCCTAAACAAATCTCTAGGACTGAAGAATTTGTATGCACTCTAGCTTCCCTTTTGCTAAAGCTTTCAAATAATACACCTAGTTGCTTTTTACTTTGTGGCCAAATAGTGATTTTTTCAGACAAACTTAAGTTTTTGCTGCACCAGAAATGCTGCCAGTTGCAATTATGTGTAATAACTGCACTGCAGTTACAGAGCTGTTTCAATGAGACCAGCAAATTACAATATTGTACATGTTCAGATTTACTCCTTCAAGGTCAACTTCCTTTCACAGTATTCCTAAAGAAAAATTCTATTGCTGACTTTTAGCCGATCTATTTCAAAACCCCTGCACAAGCCTAACGGCAGGTGAACTCTTACAAGTAACAAGTTTGCAGAAAGCAATGATGTCTGGAGGTGGCTCAGAGGCCCAGACTTGAAAGAATTTCTGGATTGTCCCCATTATACTTCCACCCCTAGCAGGAAGGTGAAAGATGATTACATCTCTGCGCCAGGTCGCTTCTTGCTCTTTTCTTAGTAGCAGATGCCAAATGTGACAAATTATATGTGGGGGCATTTTGGTGTGAAGTTCCGTCTGCTGGGATTGGAGTGTCAGCAGTAAACTCATTTATTTCCAGATCTCTAGCTGGACTGGAACCAAGGTCGAAAGGCCAGTGTTTTATCCACCAAAACCCTCAGCCTACCTCTAACACCTCAAATCACGTGAGAACCAGCTATTCTCTCAGGCAGCACTACCTGCTCCCCAAGTTCTTGAAAATACAACATATGCGTAACCTACATTTGTACCAGAGGCACGCAGACATTCGTGGTTAAAAGAGTCAGTAGGTACTTGGAGCTATTCGGTTGTCACTTCTGCAGCATTTGCTGCTGTGGGATGTTTTTCAGAGCCCAGGACAGGCAAGGAAAGAAGCTGAAGAGTGTAATTAACGTTAGGAATAATCTAGAGTGTACAACACGACATCTTCTACCTCTCACCAAGCTTTGTACTTGTTAGTGAGGCTCTCTAAAGGGCCTTGCAGATAAGTGTACAGGTAGCTGGAAAACAGGTTAATCCTTTAACCGTAACTGTAATTGCTTTCTCTCTAAAACAAACATAAGAATTTTTTCTTCTCATTGCTGGTCTCTTGTCGATCATAAGCTAGCAGAGCACAGCAGTGTTCTGGGTAGATACACACACATACGCACATTTCAAATAGCTAAGGCACAGCAGCATGAAACGCAGCCTCTACCTGTTCGCACCAAAGGGACTCAATTGAAAAACTAAACCCATTTATTGTTCCCTTTTTCCTCTGTACACTCCCAATGCATTTTTATTGCTTTTTCATAAAACACTGCTGCAAATAATCAAGCATGACCATTGACATCCACAAGATTGAGTTTTAGGAACCATTAAATGAGCTTGCCCTCTTGGGAAGGTTCTTGCTCAGGTTGGTCTAAAGGTAATTATTCAGCAATTCCTACCTGTGGTTTTACCTTGTTCCTATATAAGTCCCTGAATCTCATACACTAGTAAGGTCACAGTTTTTGTCTCAACAAAATTATACCCCAAAACAACTTATCCACAGGACAAATTATGGTGGGTATGTGTACACATGCACACACACACGTGTGTATCCTCTAATACCAGCTTTTCTTGTATGGAAATCTTCAAAACTCCAGAAATTTTCAGGGTTAAACATAGCTGTCCATACATTTGAATCAATTCATGAGAATCTAAATAGAAATTCTCAAAGAAAAAAGCAAAGTCTTGTTTCATTCTGAGCCTTTCAAGTTTTCTACTTCACTTATAGAAATAGCAAAATGTAGCACTGATGCATACAGTTAAGAAATTCACCGCTGAAGAGGCAATGGTCTTCACTGTGTTATTTGATCAAGCTGAACAGACTGTGAATTTTTAAGACTATGCCATAGCAATAAATAGAGGGATGTATTTAACCAGGAGGAAAAAAAAAAAAAAGAATAGAAATAACTATATAGGATACACGTATTCAAGTCCAAGTTATTCTTTCCATGGGAAAATTTGAAGATTTATTGACAATGAAATGCTTTATAGCTCAACACTAACACTATGCTAGCATTAACTGATGCTGCTAAATGTTTCTAGAATATGAATTTAAAAAGAAAAAAAGAGGTCTTTGATTTGTGAAGTTTGTAAAGTCCTTGAGCTAGATTAAACTGCAGTCTTGTGAGACCGAGTATCTCTGTGGGGGCACTTAACAGAAATGTTCAAGAAACTCATGGAAAGCTTCTCACTACTCACTCATGAAGCTGTCACAGTAAGGATTCATGAGTATAACTAATTAATTTTTCTTTTAAATTTCTGCCTGACTTGTCAAAATATGCAGATTTTTCAATGCCATCTCCTATTTGCAAAAGTAGGACTTGCTCTTGAAAGCCTTTTCTCCTGAAGCTTCAAATGTAATTAATTTGGGTGTCCACTAATCCCAATATTTTAACTAAAACTGATGGACAAAAATCAGGTTCTTTTTTCTACCTACTTCAACACAGTTTTTTTTTGTTTTTTTTTTTTTTTAAAAAAAAGCCAAAACCAACACCTAAGACACTATTACACTGAGACAAGCTATGGAAACTTTGAAACCAAAATTAATTTATTTCAGATTATGAAGAAGAAAGGGTTAGAAACTAGAGCTGATGCTTAACTACAGAGCTCGTGACCACAACTGCTCCAGTACAGTGAAACCCGGTTTACAGCAACCACCCAGGGGGCTGGCAATAATTGGTTTCCTAGTAGGGATACTCTAACTAAATAAAGGTCAAACAAAATAGCCCTGGAGAGCTTAAGGAAAATTTGAAGTAGTTGCTTAAATTGGGAGTACTGCCTACTGGATGAATTCTACAGGGCAAGTTTTGTCTATCCAACCATCTCCAGATACAGAGCAGCTAACTGCCAAGCCAAAAAACACAGGATTGAAAGGATGGGAAGCTGACGTGCTGAAAAACTGAGAGCTGTTGGGTTTCGCCTTTTGGGATCTTCATCTACAAGCCTGCAATCACCTAGGTGTTTTACTAACTGCTGATCTGACTGGCAATCAGGAAAAATGACATTTTTAGAAGGTTTTAGAAATACTGCATCTGGAACGCAACTGAGGAAGCAACTAAACAGTAATTTCCGACATAATACATTTTGACACCAAGATAACAGCAAAATGAATAACCACAGGCTGGGAAAAGCTTGAAAATAATGCCACTTTTCAACTGACTGCAAGGAATGCAAAAACACCCTATGATCAGAGCCCTGATTTTCGTGAAAACCTAAACCCACCTTCTGCTGCAGGGTCATGGAGCCCAGTAAACCACCGCTTACCGAACTGGACATTTACAGCACCCTCATTTACCTTTTAAACTTAGAGTTTTCTAATGCATTAAAAGAAAAATGCACAATTATATGCAAGGCTATGGTTCTCATAATCTCTGCTTGGAAGTGGAATTCAATTTACTGAGTGACTCTTGCAAACATCAGCAAAGCGAACACAAAACCAGACCATGTGGGTGCCTGGGAGGTTGCTGGAGATCTGGAGCCTGGCAGGGAAGAGTTAAGATGTTTTGTCAGTTAAAAACTATGGGAGGCATTCTGAGACTGTGAGCAGCAAGAGAGGTTAAAGAGCACACTAATTTTAATTGCAATCTTTAGGTTTCAGAGACAACCTACTAAGTGAAATTGGGTGGCCTGCATTTCTCTGATGCATCACTTCTGGGCCTGCAACATTCACGGCATTATTCTGGGGTTCTGCTGGAACAGGCTCACATTACACAAACTTTTTTTTAACGCACCTAAAGCTTTTGGAGCACGGTCCTGTTGCTCAGTAGCGGCATGATCCTGAAACATAGGGGCACATCTAGGACATCTTCCAAGCCAAGCAATGGCTCCTGTTTCCAGCAGAACCCCATTCTCCTTCATGTTGGAGTGTTTCTGGAAAGACTGTGCGCACAGCAAGCGATGCACGTCCTTCCCAACAGGGATTCATCTGCACTGCTCAGTGCTTTCCATATAACATTTCGGTGAGTTGGAGACAAACTAAGTTGAGTGCTAGAATATTAAATTACTCTCAGATCTCAAATAACAGCAGACTGCCTTTATTGCTGGCTGTATTGCAGGATGAACTACATTAACAACTAGTCTATCCTCATCTTTGGACCAGAAGCAGGAGTCTTATCATGGTGGGAGATGCTGCTATGATTAGGACTGTTGCTTAAATGAGCGTGTCTTATTTGTAGCTGGATCAGATTTCACTATAAGTTACCACATGTTAAAAAATAAAGGTCCTGGCAGGCACGCATCCTATTCACACAATGCTTCTCACTCATTTTGGCATTAAAAGAAACATCCCAGAACCAATGTCATTAAAAGCCTGATAACATAATTTAACAAAAATTTGTCAGGCACAGTTTACAATGATTCTCAAATCACTTGCTCATTCTGCAGAATTTCTGCAAAGTAAATTTAAGTCCTAGGAAATGAGCAGACAGACTTTTTAAACTGCCAAAGTGACCTGCTATGTCTCACATATTTCACTGAGAGTTTAAAGAAAAAAAAAGCCAGCTTCAAAAATCTCACTACTGCAGAACATCTAAAAACTCCCATGGACAGTTTTTGTTCCATCCTGTGCCACCTTACAGAGCGTGCTAAGTCCAGGATACCTAGGTAATACATAAGCAGCCTCTTAACTAGTTTAGTCATCAATAAATCTTATGAATTAAATATGATTATGAATGAGCAGAACATTAACTTTTGGATTACCTCTATGTTTTGCTAGAATGTGGACCAGTTCTAAAAAAAACATTGACTGCCAATATAATAAGCAACTATTATTAAGAATCAAGGCCTCAATGTTACTTCTGTTTCATCATTTTTAAAAACAACCTGCATTAGTTTCCGTATATTGAACTTCAAGAGAAGTTGGATTTTTTTGGATCATTTCTTATGTTAAAACCAGAGCAGAATCAATTTCCATCTCCCAAGAATATATTCTTGAAATTGCTGTTCAAACTGACTGAAATACGAAAAGATAACACTACTTTTTTCTAATCTACTTGGATATTTTTTTTTCCTCAAATTTGTGAAAATGCAGTTCATTACACATATAATGTAACACTGAATTAATGAAGGTAGATGCTTAAGTCTTATTGCTGCCATACTTTTATAAATTAAGGTCAACATACCTGGTTGCTTAAGCAATTTGCTGTATTTAGGCCTCATATAATGGAAAATAAGAAATAATGTTTCTGTCAGGTACTCGGGGTCTATTCAAAGGCCTTTGATAACCATCTTGCCCACTGAAAGCCTTCCACACTAGTTGTAGCTATTGCTGCCATCTTCCCCTCTCTCTGGGTAAGCCTGGAGCTGGCCTGGGGCACTGGGGATATGATTTCTTCTTGGACTTATATGCTCAGTTCCAAGCTATACAAAGAGATGAAATAGTTGTGCAAAGAGAAATTTGGTACAGAAACAACCAGACAAGACCTTCTAGGTTCTCCCCATATCAGGTTCTGGAGTTTTTAGGCAGGTTCCAAGATGGAAAGACCGGGGCAAACCTGCTGCCAGAACAGACCAATTTCAAGAACACTCTCTTGCACAGAGCTATTTAACTGCAACTTTAGGAGCCAGAAGTCCCAAACATTTTCTGTCACATAAAAATACTTATTAAGGGACTTGAGAAACAAGAAGCTCGAAGAAGACTTGAGAATCCAGAAGCCACACTGTTATGGGACTACTGCTGTGCACTATCTGCTTGGAGGAAGCAGCAAGCTACACAGATCGTCACCACTCGCTGTCACAATCGTCATTAAGCGAGGGGGGGAATTCTGCACCAGTATCTCGGGTTCCTCTGGGGATGGGTTGTACAGCACAGCTGTGGGAGAGGGGCTCTGCTCCTGCCTCCTGTGAGCTTTAGGACCCCCTTACAGCCAAGGGAAAAATTTGGCCCCAAATAATCAGTCTTACAACACTAAACATTTCTACTCTTTAATACTCATGGTAGCAACAACAGCTATAGAGTACCAGATAGTACAGAGACTCTTCCTCTCACAAAGGTCCTTGTGGAGAAGGATGAGTGTGTATTAGCCAAATAACCGGGTCCTGCTTCTATTCCCCAGCATGGGCATCTTACAAAAAGACAAAGTCAGGAGAAAAAAAAATAGTCACAAGTTACACACATTTTGCTCCGAGGTCTTTGTATACAGGACAGTGCTGGGGGGTGGCAGGAGGAACTGCTGAAGTCAGCGCTGCCCATCAACTAGAACAGAATAACCTTAATATAAATGTCCTCCAAGACACCATCATGCCA
>VXAA01002279.1:357161-454661 GCA_013399115.1 Anseranas semipalmata | reverse complement strand
GCAGTGACACAATTGAAAACCCTGCTTGAAAGGATGACCAAAAAGGCACCGTATGCATTCTAAAAGCATAGAGGAATGCTTTGATGCGCTCCTGGAAACACTGTTCCCATCTCGGAAATGTCACGTCAAGCCTTTCACCATCCATGTGCCCCTTGGCCATGTCGCAAGCACGTCTGGGCACCCAGGACTTGCTCCCACAGCCATCGCTGGAAAACCCAGCTGCTCAGAAGGCTTTATAAGCTTCTCCAATGCAACTGGAATTGTGTGAATTTGCAGAATCAGATCAGCGATTTGGTATTTTTGAATCTGTATTTTATTTGCCGTGTTTTTTCTGTACCTACTGCACGTGGTAGTTTATAATTTGAAGAAGCAAGGAAAATGATAAATAAATCTATCACATTAACGGTCTATTTCTCAGGTCATGAAATATCAGTGGTATTTGGATAAACTACTCTATAAAGCACATTCTCCAAATGCATTTTTTTAGGTTGGTTAAAAATGCAAAAGTTTCCCTCCTGCTTCATCTACTATTTAATGAGTGCCTCTGGTTATGAAAAGCAACTTTTGACAGACCATCAGGTTATATTTCTGTCTCCATGGAGATACTTGGGACGGGAAGTGGCTGAGAAGACCTCTACCATCCCTTTCACATTATATTCACAAGCACAATCAACGAAACTCAAATGAATCCACCCCGGGTAACTCAGAGGAGTCACTAGCTATAGCTTTAATTTTTGCTTTTACTCTCTGGAATTAGGACTTGCCCTGGAGCTCTTGTTTGAGAGATTTGCAGGTGACCCAGGGTTAGATCTTCCCATATCAGTTAACAATTTTTCTCTTTACATATATACTGCTTTTCAAGCTAGTGATCCCCCCCCCATTTTTTTTTTAAATTGAAAAATACATATACCAAGAAATCATACAGTTATGATTTTTAAGGGAGGCTTCACTGTACAACATTTCTTTTCCTAATCCAGGGAACTGCAGATTTTACAAGTACATATAACTTATTTTTAGGTTACATTTTACTGAACAGCAGGAACAAGAAATGACCAACACACACTTGCTTCGTCTCCGCCCTGGTATGACCAGAAAAGGAATTTGTAAGTGCACTGCCTTCCCATTTGGTCTTCACCACCACGGGTTTTACCCTTCCTCTGGAATGAAAGCAAGATCTTCAGATATATTTTACATATTATTGCAAAATTGAAATTGGTTAAACTTCTGAAAGAGGTGAAAGCATCAAACCTGGTAAGACTGGCCCCTCTAATTTGTTCCTGAATTTCTGAACAACCCCACCCCAATCTGTGGATTTTGCAAATGGCAAACTTCAATCACTGTCACAAAACAGAAGACAAAAAAAAAATCAAAATCAAAAAGAGACAATTCACAACAACCTTAATATTAAATATATTCTTACAATTATATTACGCTGGTTTTCCCAGAGGTCTGCAAGCAAATTTATATAAAGAGATTATTTCATCCACCATTGAACTGCAGCCACTTCTCACAGAAATCTGTTTACCAGAGTTTAGTAACACAATTCAACAAACTGGGCATGAAAAACTACACACTGTTGAAATTATGGAGGGAGCATAAGAAGCCAACAATAACTACCACACTGGAGTGGGACCAGGATGCTAATGCTAACACATTCCTCTTGATCAGCAGGAATGGGGGACAAGCAAGTCTTGGGAAAAACAGTAAATTTAACAATGCACTGTTTAAGAGCTTTTTCAAGCATCGCAGAAAGTACAGCAAGTAGAACAAAGTGTGGTCAGCTAGAAACCTCATAAAGGTATGGGTTTTAGTTCTAACCATGTTTAATTTTCATGTCACCCATGTTTATCAAGTTTAGTGAAATAACTGCTACGCTAATAGAGAGGAATACCCAGAGAACCTGCAGGACACTGCAGAACAGGAAAACCGACCACAACTGAGGGGGAATAATGTCATGATGCTACAAAAAAGGGCCAAATTCCACAGTGGGATGTCCAAGGTGGAGGAGAGCCTGAGGACACACAAGGTCCCTCTCCCCATGCAGCACAGGAGTGCTGTGTCTGAGCCTGTCTGAGCAGTGGGCAGCTGGAGGAAGTTCAAAGAAAAGCCCCAAGAACAGTCAGAAACGTTCAAAGGACAGACTGAAAAAAACTGGGGTCTTTAGACTAAAGACAGAGCAAGGAGGACACAACCACCAATGCTCCTGCATCTGTTCTCCATGTTCATTGCACTCAGCAATCACTGTACCCCCCAGTGAGGAGAACTTTTCTAATAATAAAGCCCAGGGACAAATCATCTAAGGAAATGGGAGAGCCTCGAATACCAGAGAGCAGCAGGTGAATATCCATCAGGGCTGTCCCTCCTCGCAAAAACAGCTACTGCGGGTCCCTTCTAGCTTGAAAGGAAAGAGGTGAAAAAGTCAATGGTTAAAACCTGTCACTGGAACCCACCTAGAAAAATCCTGAGCTTTTACTGATAAGCTGTAAAATCAATTGTGATCACAACAAATGACACAATTCTAGGGATATCTGAAAGGAAACAACCCAGAGAGGCAAAAATACAGGTATAAAAGTGGGGTCTTCCAACTAAACTGAGGTGCTGAGTGGGTCTGGACAATGAAAGGCACCACGCTATCAAGGAGCACCCCCTCCTACATCCTTTGATCGCCCACCCCAGGCAGCGCTGCAATCCCTCGTGGATTAAACACATGGCTCCGCGGGGCTGGCAGAGGAACAGCTGCCATGGAAGGGAAATGCTTGCCTGGACCTCTACACCGTTAGTGCTTATTCTGGGCTTGGGAGCTCCTCACTGTGCTGAGCAACCATCACCCAGCGGAGGACGAGACGGTTGCGTGTGCTGCGTGTTCCTACAAGGTGTGCTGGAAACACGGCCCTCGGCCCCTCGTGCAGACCCCTGAAATACCTGCCCGGGAAGGTAGGGAAGGGCCAGCGCTGGGACCACTGCTTCCATCTCCAGAGCGCAATTCACTTCCGAGCTCTTACAGCTGTGCCCGCTTTAAGAAGGCAGGCAGAACGGAGTGGAGGTCTGCACCCTCGCCTCCGTTCCTTTCCCGTCCCCGGGTTACCTGGGAAGAACCTCTCCTCATCCCAGCCAGGAGAGCCTGATCAGGGCATGGAAGAGATGTAAACGTTCGGGAAACCCAATATACACCAACGGCTGGTAAATGGCCACCTGAAACAACCAGCCAACCAAACCGATGCACCTACTGCTAGCTTCCATCCCAGGGACGGCCCGATCTGCCAGGGATCAGGTCTGATTCGGGAAAGTTATCCAATGGCATCCGCTGCAGGAATTGTAACCGGAGGGAGGATTCCTTCCGAGCACAACGGGAACATCGCCCAGTCAGCGGAAGCACCGACTCGTGCAGGAGATGTTACACGTTTGGAAAAATCTCTCAGAAGAGATTTCACCATTCCCCCCCGGATGCCTTTTTCCCTGCCGGTACGGGGCTCTGGTGGCAAACATCACTTCACTTCAGGATCCTGCTCAGCTGAGACAGAAAGGTCTGGGCACAGCCAGCCCTGCCTCGTGAAGGCAAGATGGTAACTGCGTGGAACAGCAGAAGGGTTTCTTGCATTAAGCCCTTTTCTTATTCAAACAATAAAAATTGTGACAATAAAAAAAAAAAAAAAAGGGATGACCATGTCATAACCAACAGGAAAACACCAAGTGACGCCCCGAGCCCAAAGCCAGAGCTGCGGGCAACTACCTCTGGCAGCCCGTTTCCCACTGAAGCGAACCGAACGGGCCCGAAGCCGCTGCCAGCGGGACCAGGCGCGTGCCACGCGGGAGCAGCGCGAACCCGTCCCGCGGAACCCAGCCGGGCCCCGGCGCTTCGCGCTGCCTCTGCCTGCCGGGGCTAGAAAGCAAACGCACATACAGCCGTCCCTCAAGACCATAAGCTAACAGCCCACTCAGAAAAACGTATTATAAAACCAGGTATAACTAGTTTCCTACATTTCCAAGCTTGAGCATATTATTCAAACATGAATTTCCCTTTTTTTTTTTAAATCCGATTACAACAAAAAATATAAACATGTCGTGATACTTCAGATTCCTAACATTAAAAAATGTGCTAAAACCTGTGCATTTAAAAAAAAAAGAAAACTTCTCTGGAAAAACTAAAACTCCATTCAAATTTTACAGCAAGTTTCTGACAGTCAAATCAAATTTAAGTACAAATTTATTCCTGGTAAAGGAAAAAAAAAATTATGCCAAATACATTATCTAAAGAATGATGTATGCAGTGAAACCTATGTTAAGAAATTGTTAGGAGTTTAAAATAATAGCAGATGACTTAAAATATTTTCAGTGATTCTGGAATATATTATAAAAGCAAAAATATTTGCACAAATCTGTGATATTTAAGATATTATAAAAATGTAATTGGGAAAAATCACTATTTTGGCATTAGCATTTGAACAGTGTATAATGTCTTTTAAATGGTTAGATATAATGATATATGTGGAAGCTAAGACATTTCTTTCTTACTAGAAAACGTGCTGTAACCAATCCTCAATTTATTCTCACAAAATAAATGAATGCTTAAAGGATGTTTCTGTCAATTGAAAAAACAACAGTAAAATGGCTATTTTGCATGCCAAGTAAAACTAAATATTTTTTCCTTGACAACCTGCTTACATTTAAATGAAACCAGGCCAAATTTGGTCAATAGTATGGATTACATATAACAAAAAGAATCTTAGCCCATGTTAATACAGGGATCAGAAAGCAGCAACTTCATTTAAAACCATGCAATTATTTAGCAAACTAAGATACAGCAAATAAATTAATCTGTTTTAAATGGAAGCGCTTGCACAGTAGCTTTTTGACCTATAATTAAATCTTACTTGCAGAAATCACAGCGAGGGTAGAATTTGCTGATGACAGGATAAAAACAAAATCTTGCAAAAGAAAAAAAAAAAAGAAAAAAAAACAAACCCAAAACAGCTTTGGCATCAGAAATCAAAAAGCATTTGCAAAAATCTTTTCCTGCTGAAAAAAACCCAACGACCTATATCCCAAAGCTGGGCTAAGCCTGCATCGTCCCCTGATCTCCACGGAGCAGAACTGATTTGCTCCAGCTGAGGATCTGGCCCAGAACACGCAGCACACACTGCATCGTTCTGGTGCTTTTTATATGCCGGGGACTGGTAAAAGTACAAACCTTTCTCTAACAGGAGGAGCAAAAAGAAGATTTCTTTCACTGAGGATTTTTGGCTGTATATTTTCTTATAAAGGAAACCAATGGCAAGTCTATAGCGAATGCTTTCTTGGGCTATAAAATTTTCTATTATCCACTTATGTTTTCTTTGCACTGGGATTTAAGAATGCCTCTTCCTTGAGACGAGTAATATGTCATCATTTTGTTGAACTAACAGGCCTGACAGTCCTGTCTCTCCGAGTTAGGGACACTGGTGCTCTGTGCTCACATTGCTGGTAAAATGAAGGTGAAAAAGCTGGGAGAATAAAAAGAAGGGAAAAATCTAACTATAGCTATATTCCTTTCTAATTCACTTCCATTATTTATCATGCTGCAAAAACAAACTCTTTATATTAAAAAAAAATTAAATTTAGGTCTGTCTGACTTTCAGTACATTTTGAAATAACTTATTTGAATACTCGGATTATATATTTTAACAAATAGCATCTTCTGTATTCATCATTCCTCTTGTCTTTTTGATCTTTTTTTCTACTTATCATGTTCTTTATTTGAAACAGATTTTTAACAGATAATCTTGATCGTTATAACAATATCTTGCTTGCATTTTATTCAAATAATTCTTGAAAACAGCTTAAAAAGCCGTTTGGAATAACATCAAGCTCTCCATCAATCAAATGAAAAAATTCCGCTGGCGGTTGTATAAACATCAGATCAACTCTGATGTCTTCAAGGATTTCAGAGTGAACCATAAAAAACTCCATTAACTTCTGACAAAGAATGCAAATTAATCACAACATGGGGTGAAATGAAATTAAAGGCTCTTTTCTAATCAATGACAAGGCAGGATGAAATATTTGCTCCTCTCTCTCCCCGCGTTCGGGGCCGCCCGGATGCTCGCGCGCTCCCCGCGCAGCCCGAACGCAAGGTGCGAGCGCGGATCCGGCCGCGGTGCCTGCTTAGCCCTCCCCGCCCCCAGAGCTATCTGCTTACAAGTCGCTGAGATCCACAAAACACACTAATCATCCGAATCTCAGGTGCATCCAATTTGTTATTCACACTCTCCGGTGCCAGTGAAAAGCCTGGCGTAGACAGATGCACCAGGAACCTTAAATGACAGTTTTGGCCTCCGGAAGTGCGATCACTACAGCAAAATCTAGTACAGCCTCCAGGTGAAATGTCTGGAGCTCCATATGGAGCAGGGAAAATTAACAACAAGATGAAAATCGCTGTAGCAGCGGGGAGCCGGAATTTTTTGAAAAAAAAAAAAAATTTAAAGATGAGGAAAGAGAAGTAATAAATTAATGGGGTGTGAAAACATTCAAAGCTTTACAATACCGGGGGCACTATTTGCTCAGATTTGGGGGGGGGGAGTGGGGCGGGAGGGTGCGGACGGGGAGGCAGGATTTGGGGTTTTTTAAACTTCGGGTCATTTTCATGCAATTTATTAACCGAGGCCTGCAATTGTAGCCAAAGGAAGGAAAACATTTTGCTAAATGCAGAAGTATCTTAAATACAGTGGCTGTAATGCGCGCTTCCCTATAGCTGATTAAATCCTCGGCAGCTGAGTACTGCCTATTTCTTTGGAATATTTCCCTAATGGATGCAGCGTCCTTTTAACATCCTGCTTTGTATAAAGTTTGACTACAAGCCGAGAATATTTAGTGGGCAATTCTTTTCATTTCTCCTAAATTGCATTACCATTAAACAAGCCATTGCCCCCATCATGTTTTTACACAACGTACTGAATTTGAATCTCCGTGATTAACTGTACATCTCGCAGTCTCTTCTGCCACTGCACATCTTTGGGGTTCCAACTCCAAATTTAATTAAATATGCTGGAAGGTTCCATGGCCTTTTGTTGTTGTTGTTGTTATTATTATTATTATTATTATTATTTTACAGTTTTTTCTGCAGAGACGTGTAAGTCGCCATCAAAATCAAATAAATTAAGTTTAGACTTTTAAAAGAAATATGGAACTTATTTCCTGTATGTGCTTTCTTTCCATATCTGAAAGGCTATGCAGACTATGTACTGGGCTTGGTGAAAGGGGTTTCCTTTCCATTTTAAATGTTTACATAGGAAAGAACTTTACTCAAAAGAGTTTGTTTTTCCTGTGTGCCCATGTGCATGTGCGCGCACCATTCCTATTAGTTGTAATAGAGTTGCACATCAGGGGAAGAATATACCCCTAAGTGGTTACGTTTGTATCTACAGAAAATCCTATGAGTGTCATACAGTACTTCTTCCAAAAGGAATTTTACATCACAGCAAACAAGCAATAGCACATTGCAATACTGTGCCAGGAAAACAAACAACAATGACATGAAAGCCATTAACCATTTTTGAAATTCACTACATTTTAAGGATTAGAGTTTCCTTTGCAAAGTTTTTACAGTGGGAAAGTCTGTTCTGATCATTACTATTTCTTATTTTCTTGTTCAGGTCACTACTGTTGGCATTTACCTACAGATTATGAAATTATACTACATATTAAGACACAAAAAATAACCCTAAACACACCCATAAGCAACTTTACTTACATGAGTAGTTGCTTGCATCCTTAAGTGCTTTCAAGACAAGACTTTAACATAAGATTAAATAATGATAATGTGACAAGTAAGTGTTAGCAAAATAAATGCTTATAAAACACATGGAAAATGAGAAGTGCTAAATTCTATCATTAAAATATTCTACTAAAGGCCAGAAAGAAAAAAATCATCCTTTAATCTTTCTGGCATATTGCAGGAGTCCTGAATTTCCACACTACAATGATTCCCCCTATAAATCTTATTCATTTAAACTGAATTTATACACACCATTTGTCTGTGTCTTAAAAATAGAGAAAAAGGGGGGAAAAAACTTTTTTTTTTTCCCAGCTACAGCTGGAGACATACGTTCATTTGCAGGAAAATTCAGGTGTTCTCAAACATGTATTCGTACTTGCCATTTTCAGACAGAAGGAAGTCCAAGTTACTTAGGGACAAATACTGCGAGCACACATACTATTAGTTTCAATCACTTGAATAAACCCACTGACGTGAGGAGGATTTACTCAAGTGAGTGACTGCAGGATCAGGCCCTTATGTAGGGAGGTAGATATACATCTAGACATTAAAAAAACAACACCAAAACCCTACGAATAATCCACCTAGTCAGAGTGAGCTGCTAAGGGTTCTTGGGACCAACTATGTACATACACATCTAAAATATGTACTCTTCACATAAAAATCCTTATGAAAAGCAGTTGCTTGAAAGCCTTAATAGCTTCATTTTAAAGTTTCACCTCTTCAACTGTTTTACATTAAAAAATATATACAATTTCATGGACTACTGACTTGCCAAATATTCTTTTACAAACCCGATCTGTTTTTTAATTAGAATAGCAAAAAAGATCTTAAACTAGCAATCGTGTTTTGTTCCCAATTCAGAAAACAAATTTTTGTCTGGAATCATACACAATGTACGCACTCTAACTTCTTTCCCCAAGCTCCAATGCTTCCAGGAACAGAGGGTTATCTTAACTTGTCTCCCACGTCACTGTGATTTTGAGTTATAACACACTATCCACAGCGAGCATCAAGACACCGAATGAGCACAACTGAGTATGCCAACGCATGGAGGACACTTAGCACAAGAGCTTCTTTTTTAACCCTCTCTCAAATGAGAGGGTTCATTTCAAAATATGGCTAAAATATGCAAGGTACACTCTGGTAACCAGTTACAGCTCTCTTTCAGTCCATAAAACATTTTCCATAGGAGATGAGAAAGCGAAAAATCAGTGTATTTCCACATATGCAAAATCTTTACAAGTCCATAAAAGTGTCAGGAGAATTTGCTTAAAACAGCTTATAAAAATGGGAGAGAGAATGAGTCCCAGCCTATTATTCAATAACCATGTTTGTGAGGCATCTGCATAATCTAACCATGCATAAATTAGTATGTGTATTACAACAGTTATTTGCATAATAATAGCAAGTTAATAGATGCTTAAAGAGCACAGACCAACACCACCTTTAAATCAGACATGCCTCCAGGCACTCTGATCTGTATAGACCAAGATGCAGAAAACAGTGTTCATAAAACATACAAAAACATAAAAAACACATTCAAATAATTCATTTTAGTCCCTGGACACTTCACTTTTTTCCCCTCTCCCAGGAAAGAATAATTTGAAGAACCACAGAATAGTTTGTTACTATGAATTCTAACATCCATCTTGCAATAAGAATTTAAAGTAATCATCAAACCTATTTCTGGACTGGCTGTTTTGTTCAGAGCTTCATGTTTTTTCAAACATACAAAGTAAAATGCTATGCAGTAATACAGTGCATTGGCCTAACCATTGCCAAGTTGGAAATAGTTTTACCACAGGCTTCAACGAAACTGAGCTAGGTCAGTGGGAAGTTAGAAAATGTCAGTATCTAAATAAAATACTAATACTAGGTCCTCTTAACAGGGAGAGTCCAGAACTGTTTTACATATTCCATTCACTGTATTTCATCGTATTTTTTATTTGAGAGGATTTTAGACCATTGTACCGCCATTCAAATTTGGAATTGAAAAATGAAAATATAAAAAAGGAGTAGATACAACTTCCTGGCATCAAAAGCACTGTTATACATATGGGATTATTTTTTAATCTCACAACAAAACAATCATTAACATCATCATAATTTTCCTTCTCTCTGGGGAAAAGAAAATCTAGAGTTTGGGGAAAAAAGAGAAAAAAATCAATAGAGGCTTCTAAATGACTCCTTCAAGATACCACTTTTCAATTTAACAGGACAGATTTATTTGTATGTGGCTCAAATGTTCACAATTGCTCTCTGCACCTTCATACATAGGAATGAATGTCACAGTGGCAAACAGCAGTAATGAACAATCTTACCTGAGGATATGGAAACCTCCCAAGAGCAAGCTGGGAAAGGAAATAATATTTGTCTAGTTATATAGATTTGCATGGAGGGCACATTTTCTTAAAGAGAGAAAAGTACTCAACTCTTACTATTGTATAAATTGGAAAATGCCAGCAAAAGTAATTCTGAAAGCACACAAAGAGCTGCATTTAGAATGGAGTCATTCACAACAATTATTCCTTGTTTTACATTTCTGAGTATTTCTGTATTTCCAAGCTCTTGTCTGTACCACTTAGCAACGCTGTTTGATGCCCAAGTTCCTGAGGACTCTCTAAATTAAACCAGTTCAGCCTCAGTGGTGAGGCCAACGACACTGACCTTTACTGATAATTATCTGCAATGAACAGGTATTGTAGAGCATGCACCGAACTCCCAAAGTCCTTCCCTTACAGGCTCAGAATAAAATCTGGGTTATATAGCTGAGGTTTGCTTCCTTATCGGTGTCAAATCCAGCTAGGAACCTGTGAGTGGGATCTGGAGAGAGATCATGGCACCTGCAGTGTGACACATTGTCTTTTCTTCAAATCTACTTTCAACTGCACACCATATGAACCGAATATATTGCCCAGACTGCTTTAGAAGTCACTTGATGCATTACTAGTGTATCTGGTAGTGCTGGTATTAGACCCGACAACAGTATTAACATTGCCATAATGCCATAGCTAATAATTATTCCATGATAAACCCGTTGTTTGATACAAGACTTTAGGTTTTCCCCATTGGCATCTGCACCTTTGAAAGAATTTCAGCAAAATACAACTAGTCTATTTTGTCTACTATTCAGTGAAGGTCAAGGGTTTTCAGAGTTGATGCAGACTCCCCCAGAAGTGCATTCAGAGCAGTTATCTTCCTGTTCTGACCTGCTCTCCAGAGCAGCCCACCTCTCTCCACAGCTTCCAGAGGAGCCACAGGCAGGTGAGCTTCACCACACTGCTGTTAACTTCCACGAATCCTTCCCTTACCAAGCTTCAGGAGGTGGTCTACCAAAAGACTACGGATGCACTGCTATCATTGATTTGTTTGCATGATGAACTAGGCATACTGACGTCAGACTGAGTGACAGCATCAGTGCTGAAGGTCATGTACTGCAAAGGCTGAAGCCAGCGCTGGGTGAGAGCCGTTCCACGGCACCTGTACTGCCACTGTTACTTGACCTAGGCAGACTGCAGCGGAGGCAGCTGTGCTAACCTATGATGAAATTGCAGCCTGGTTGGCAGCACAAAACCATCCTAAGTATTGAACAACGAGGCAGAGCTGGAGCAAGGTGAGAAAGTGATGGGTGAAGAGCAGTAAACATACTTGAACCTCACCAGGTCAGGAAAAAGGTCCTGAGAAGGCAATAAGGAGAAGCTGACAGCACGAATGGAAGCAAACAGGCAACAGAGGAGATGGTACCCTTTCTGCAATTCCAGCAGCCATCCAAACGTACTCTTGTACCAGACATTTGGCTGTGAGCCTTACAAATCCAGCAAACTTCTTCCAGATCCTCAGGGGAAAGACATTACGGAAGCTGAATAGCTCCTTGAAGCATCTGTGTAAGAGAGGCGTGCAACAGAAACCCAAAGAAAGGAAACAGTTGTTTCTGGTGACTACTCTTCACAGAAGCTTTAGCAATATTGAGACAGGATTTGTCCTGAAAGCCTACAGACAAGCAAATTGGGTTCTAACAGGACTATTGTTTGTACAATAACTCTGAATGCTTGCTTACTGCACAGACACATCACAGTTATCAGAACTACATATCTGAATTTCCATGCATCACTCTGAAAAATCACCTCAATCTTTCCTAAATATCTCATCAGTGGGAGTTTGCATAATGACTGAGGAGGAGCCATTATGGTCTACTGTATCAGTATGGTGTTGATTGAGGATCCCTACTAGCAATAACAACAAAACAGCACAGTTTTTCTCAGAAGCTTCCATGGTGCCACTCATCTCTCAAAGTTATGATTTGCTTGTAGACATCCACTTGGGGATCATTGTGTTTGCTTCGTTTGTGAGACCAACGCTTACAGTATGTAACTCACCTCTGGAATAGGTAACAACACCAAGGTGACAAGACCAGTAAGATCTGACGTTCTCCACAGTGATATAATTTAAGCTAACTTCCTCCTCTGGGTTCCTTCTGCACTCCACCTTCCAGGTTTGCCTTGAAGACCGGTAACTCCTCGGGGTGAATTCTGCCTTCCAGTTTTGTTTCTGGTGCAGCACTGAGCTCAGAGCTTCTCTTTGCAGCAAATTCATCCTTCCAACAAACAAATCTAAGCTAAGCAGGCTCGATTGCCATCCTTTCTGTCACTTCTGTCTGGTTCACAGCTTCTCCCAGCTAAGCCAGACACTTTCTGAAGGCAGGTTTTGAAATACAGTGCTAAATAGATAAGGAAAGGCCCTACTTTTTCTGTCATGCTCAGTCTTAAGGACCAGAAGCTACTAAAACATATGAAACGGTGCCCTTTTTCATTTTCTCATCTTTTGGGAGGACTATCCTTAACTTCCAAGAATCTGCCCCAGATCCTAAGAAGCACTGCTGCTGTGATAACTCGTAAATGCCTAATAATAAACCCATAAATGCCAAACACTTCAATGAACAGAAGCAGAAGAAAAGCTAATTTTTCCGATGTCTACTGACTTAAGAATACTCATTACAATAGCTACAGATTTGCAGGCATGTAATATTTATCCCTCTGTAAAATAAGATAATTACAGCTTTATGCCCAGGGCATCATTCTGCAGACCTTATTTAAGCAGAAAAACTACCACTACCTCAACAATGACTTCAGACTAAGCGTTTCTCACGAACAACTCCGTTCCTGGGCCACCACAAGTCACAGCAGGGGCTTCGCCTGTGTGACTCCCAAGGCGGCAGAATAACTGGAAAAAGAACAGTTTTCTGCCAGACCTAAGTACGCAGCGTACAAATGAGCTTCGAGGAACCCGAAATGCATCAGGAACAAGTTTGTCGGGGGTTGTTAAAAAAAAAGACAGTTCTCAGTGAAGCTGCTCCTTGACTGAGAACTGCAGAGCAATGCAGTCATGGACAGGTCCTGCGGCACTTCTGCATCCCCCAGAACCACCACTCGATTCATCTAGTCAGAGCTGTTTCCTCCCTGAAAGATTGTCAAGGTATTATAAATTAAGAAACTTACCAAAGAGTATGTAATCTTCCCTGAAATAGCCTGCAGATATGTCACTGTACTAAATGTGTTTCAGATTTAATGAAGCTTTAATGTCCTTTTTAATTTTGCCTGTTTCTATATCACCAGGGGTCGAGCAAGGCAATCAGCACTCAAGAGGGTGGTTTGGTTTAAAACTAGGAAAAACTCATTTGCTTATGAGTTGCACTGTATTTTCTTAATTAAATTTACTAAGTAAAATGGTTTAAGTTCAGCCAACCAGTGACCTCTGTATGTAGATTTCGATTTATAAATGGTGTCACAGTTAAAGTAAAGAAAAAAATAACCAAAAAACAAACAGATTAGAGCTTTACTAAAAGGAGTTTTGTACTCTCTATCATCTGTCTCCAGGAAGTCATTTAAGTATACACAGCATAAGCCCAATGCAGAATGCAAAAAATGGAAACTACTAAGTTAAAACACTATCAAAAACTTATCTCCTCTGCATTTACATGAGGCAACTCGGGAACTTTTAATTTTCTTTTTAAGGCATTATAACCAAAATATAGTACTTCTATTCTCACTAGTTAGGGTTGAACTGATCGTTTTTTATGTAGCTCTGGATGTTAAGGAGGGGCGAAGGGAATGCTTAAACTTCGAGGAATTGGTTCTTATTTCCCTATGGGTACCTTCACATCACACCAGAACTGTAAAAAACACCATTTTAAAAAGGTGCAGTGAATTGCATTACCAGCACGGTACAGAAATATAAAGGAGAATCAAACCATATCAGCAGGAAGTATGGCAGAATAACATTTTCCTATATTATTTCACTTTAGAGCAACTACATGCCTACGCAGTTTTTATTTTTTTATTACTACTTTCTTAGACATAAACTAGCCTATCAGAGTACTTAAAACACTCATCTTCATGGTGATCAGTGAAGTTGTGTCCTGAAAAATGATTTGCACTGTGCAAGTACCTGATAGAAGCATTCCCCCTGACTTTGACAGAGGTGCAGATGGATGTACAAGGTGCACCATCAGGTTTAAAACAATAATTGATAAACTGAGATATAAATAATCCCAAACGAGTAAATAAAATGCAGAAGTACAGTGTGCATGCAAGCTGTTCTTTATCAAATTGTGTCAAAAAATGCTGAAAACACACAAGGGAAAGCAAAAAGAACACGAGGCAGCCAGTGTCAGTGCCTAAACCCTTTGTACTGAGCAGCCGTAAGAAGGGATGGAAAGCAACTCCAACCAGGCTCAACCTGTTCGCAATTAAAAACATACATTTAACGTGCAGATAACCGAAGACAAAAATCAAAATGACTTGTTGAAATAACATAATTAACCATTCTAGAACTGAAAATGGAAATCCAGAAATCTTCACTAACAAACCACTTTCTCCACATCACTCTTTTAAAATGATACTTGCTTTCCTGAATATTGTTAGTAACAATTACAATAGCAACAGTCCTTATCCTATTTGGAAAGTGACTGAGGGAAAGAAGTTCAAAACATATTTTTAGGACACTCAGGCAATAAAGTCTCCCACTTAGATTATTGTCTATGTTGTGCAAGTTGTTTTTTAATTTACAGTTATACTGAAAAGCATGGGATGTTTTTATTCTTAATTTAGACACATTCCATGTTTCTCAGCATAACTGCAAATTGAAAATAAGCACTTACAATATCGCTAGTGATCTAGCTGAAGGAGGACTTTATAGTCTGAAATGTTCTAAAATTTGTTCTTAATTACCTTGTGCACATTTTACACAATTAAATTTCCATCTAAGGATTTTGCATTTAGATTGTGCACTGCAGTTAAACCCTCATTTTATCGAAAAGCAGCCGCCACTGGAACATTCAGAGACAGGAAACTTTAAAAATCAGACTTAACTACTGGATAACATAAAATTCCCTAGGTGAAATTTCATTCCAAGACCAATTTATACATTTCTCGATAGATGGCTTAAAATCACCTGAAACTCTGCAGGGTATGGACCTTAATAAATATTAAATACCTCAAAAACTACTCTAAGATTTTTCTTTCCTTCTAATATCAATTTCACTGTCCTCTTATTGCACAGTACAAAAAAAAAAAAAAAAAAAAAAGAGAATCCAAAAGGATATAACAGCAATTTACCAGCGTTAAAGTGCTTCTGAGGTTAAACTGACAACAAAGAAGAACAGAAACACAAAGCATCTTGAAGTAGGGTTTCAATTAAATGTGCAGGATTTAGTAATGCAGGACGAAAAAAGAGTTACAAATTAATTTAATCTTCTGCCTATAGTTTGCAGCTGCACTCCAAAGTGTCTGGGGCTTAAGAACAAAGCCTTGAAAGGCCTCAGAGTGAGGAAAGCTTCAATTTTTAATGTATAACGCCATTAGCTGATAACTTGTGGAATCTGCGACCCCTGCGGAGGGGCATAAGTGCGGGTAACAGAGACTGATGAAGTGACATATTTGTTCATGTCGGGAACTATGAGAAAGAAGGTTATTACTAATACCGTCAGGCCCAACAGAAATATGCCCTAATAACCTTTGGGACATTTCTTGGCTTGAGCAGATGAGTTCGAGATCTCTCTACATAAAATATATTAAAAATCAAAGCCTAATTCACCTTAATTAAAGATAATTAGTTTCACTTTGACTTCTTTTAAATATGAACTATAGCAAATGCACTGCAAACTGAAGACTGCGTACAATCATGATTAAATTGCACATTTCCCCCTCTCCACAAGCCTCTTATATTAGCAGGCTTTTACCGTCGGTTCTTCAAAGATGCTGCTCAGAATAGCCTCTTCTAAAGGGAAACTGTCTGGGGGTAAACAGGGCCCTTTCAGGCCCAATGCACGTAAATTGCCACGTGCAAGGTTCACACAAATGGGCCACAAGGACTAATGAGGCTCCTTGTTTGAGCAGGGATGCTTCCTGGTTATTTGGCTGCTGGAATCAGACCCAACACCTACAGGAAAACTACTAAATCCAGCATAGCTGGAGCTGCTCTGCATCCCCACTGGCATGGAAGAGTTTGCGGTCGGTCCGGAGCATCTTCCCTCACAAACCAATTAAACAGCTGGGGAAGGCAGGCTCAACTGACAAGCATTTCTCATTTTCTGACTTTCTAAAAGTCGAAACAGCTATACCGCACAGTATAAGAATAGGGAATATTAATATTATATAAAGCTATATATTTTGTATACACCACAGCTGATGTTACCCTTTAATTGTCCATTCATCCACCCACTCAGGTAGAGAACCGCATTATTTATTTCGCTGCTGCCCAGAGTGCCCGCAGTGGCCTAAGAGCAATTGCTGAGAAACATGATACATTGAGGTCTCAACCCGTGCAAACTGTACCTAAACTTACACTTTATTGCAGCTTAGTTCACAATCTTCACCTAATATAGGGTTACATCCCAGTGCAGCAAGCGGATAAATCATCCTGGAATATTACTCTGGCTAAGTTTAGCTGTGAGTGGAGCATATGTGCTTCCGAGTCACTGAAGCAAAGGCCCATAAAATACACTAATTACTGGAAGTTATGGTCACTGAGTGATTGATAGCGCTCTGCAAGGCAACTTCCCCGTTTTCAGCTATTCTGACGGGCCTCCTCCACCACAGAGCAATTATTAATTCATGACCCAACCCTCAGGCACTGGTACCTTTACTTCTAATTCTACTACCACAAAAATCGTGATGTAGCTGGACATTGTCTTTCTTCAGCCCAATGGCCGCATGAAGGTGGCAGGCATGGAGACTGAGCAAATGGCCACTGCTTGGAAGAGATTGCTTGAAATAGCTCAGGGAAAAAAAAAAAGAAAAAAATGTAGGCCAGCTTTTTCTAGGAACAAGTTTTTGAAACATCATTCTGTACAGAATGTTTAAAACTACATAAATGTTCTATGATAAGAATTCAACTCAAATTATTGAGCAAAATTCTGTGTGTATTACAGACACTCTCAGTGGCTGAATGAAGTGTGTAAAGATTTCTCCGTACAAGTCAGAAACACCGCACTACGTACAATCCTTAAAAATACAGAGTAACAGGATGAGGGCCATTGCAAAAAAAACTTTTTATTTTCTTGCTTTCCTTAATCTTAAATTAAAGATGTCTGCTACCAAACAATCACACCTATGCAATATAATTGGTCCACTGAAATACTAATCTTATTTCCAGTGATTTGCAGAGACAAAGTAAACACCCATTGCATCCAAGCACTGCTGGCTGCTGGATGGCTGGGCACAGAAGTGAGGGTGGCTTTTATCAGTTTAGAGAAGGCTGGAATTCAGTAAGAAAAAAATTGAGCAATTTAAGACACATCACAGTGTATCTATTGAAATGTTCCTGGATCCATCTAATGCGTTCCATTAATTTAACAACTTCTTGATTTCTCAGCATAGGAATGGGGAAATCATGTTGGTGTTTTTTTTAATGTTTGCTTAATGACGACCTCATGCCTTCTGCTAGGAGCCGCTCGTAGCAGCTCCACCAGCACCAGTGGCATCACCATGCTGAGGTCTCTCCCATTTGAAATGAGCAGAATAAAGTTCTGCTCATTCCAAGCACATTGCACTGCCAACTGGGATAGCAGGCCCCAGCACTGAGACAATTATTTAGCTTTAACTCACTTCTGACAAGTTTTAGACCACAATAAATTCCAATTAGCCCATTTTTTTACTTTACTTTTAGACACTGCAAACTTGTATACTGGCCATGGACAACAGCTCTGGCCTTTGAAGGAGTGCAGACACCTGACTGACATTCACATTTCAGCTAGGACCAACTCTGTGAAAATATGGACTTGTGCTTCAATATGAAAAATGCATGCAACAGTTTTTGAAGAATACTTTTTCCAAAATGAATTTACTGCTAATGGCCATGCACAATGTAATGCAAGGTAACACAACTCTCAGAACCTGTAGAGTACCAGCAGACTCTTGAGACCACATATACTTGCACTGCATGCTCCTTTTTCACCGTCGAACCGTATTTTTGTGCAATTCAAAGCATTTGCTATATACAAAGCTATAACAAATAAGATTCCTGGTCTGCAATGTTCACTTCTTCCCAGTGCCCAATCAGTTTGCCCACCAGGATGTGTGGACAAACACACATCAAGATTAAGAATTTCCTATAATGCTTCTCACATCTGCTTCTACCTTCATGCATCCTTGTCAGTCATCTCTGTCTAAAAAAAATTAGCATCAGGGCAATGACTTGGAACATTTATGCCAACTGTATCTTAAGATCTCTTGAAAATTGTACGTGGACCTTGCACAGAACTTGAATATCAGTGAATGCATCTGCAAGACTACCACGCAAATCAAAAGCTTCATATTGCAAAACGCTCTTTGGAGATGTTGAAATTCTGAAATAACTGCTACAAGAATAGAATCTGAAACAAAACGGGATCCAGAACTGGAACTCAAGAACGCAAGAGCTGCAGAGAAGATTATGTGTTATTTTCTGATTGTTATTAGAAGTATATGCTCCATTAAAGATTATGTGCAAATTACATAATAAATTCTCTTACGGATCTCAAAAAGCAAGGACAACTCCAGTAAGAACTGTCACTTGATCTCACACCTCACTTCAGCCAAGTATTTTGTTGCAATATTGAGACTCCTGCTCTGCATGAAGATTAAATGCAAACTCTCATCTTCCTTTTAAATTTGACCCTTGCCATCTTCTAATGGGCCATTTCATTTAATATTCCTCCAGCCTCTATTCAGTGTAGCTTTCAACACTGTAGGTCACTGCATGGTCCATTTCTGCTTCTAGCATTCACACAGACATTCACAGCTGCCCCACCACAGTTGTACCCCTTTCTACCAAACTTCCACCCTCTCTCCAGTGTCACTATAGAAAGCTATGCTGTACCACCAAGCTTCAGGTCTCAGCTCTCCCCCGACATCTACCTACCTGCTATTGTTAAGTAAGGGTGCAAATTTGACGAAAGCCCAACCATAATGTCCATGCATAAGTGAAATCTTGCAGAAGAAGAGTGGTCTACAGGACTTCCTGCAGATCAGCTCACTATCCTGCAGACCAGCTCACAATCTTGATCTTTAACCATTATCACTTCAGTGCTGATGGTGACTGATCACATACTTCAGACTCTTTAGAAACAATTCCTCTGAAACCTCCTCTCCTTGACCAGATTACTTACACATGCACCTTTACATCAGTTTTCTGCAGTCAAACATCTTGAAGACTAAAGTGCTTCAAGAGAACCACCTTGAAGCAGAGCTGCTTCTCTTCTAGCACCCTCTTCAGACATGTTCCTCCTCTTTGCCTTCATGGTCCAAGTGTGCTCCTCTTGCACTTCCACGTGTGCTCCCAGCCCAAGTGCGCTGACGTGCCTAAGAGTCCATAATGCCGACATTAAAGGTAAACAGTGCTAACCCCACTCAAAAGATACATATGCATACCTGAAATACATGATGCAAAGCATGTGTGCTAGATATATACTGGTGTTCCTACATACAGGAATGCATGCAAATGCTGAAAATCCATAATATGACTGCTTGAAATATTGCTTAAAACAGCATCTTAACACAAATGTCACAAACAACTAGCAGCCCTTGAAAGCTCTTGCAACCACGCACGTAACTGAAAACTCCAGTGACTGCAGACTTGAAACTCTCATTTGGGGAGGTTTAACCATTTGTTTCTAGCATTAAAACTGATACACAAAAGCTTTTTTGTCTATCATTGATTATCTTTGCTAGAAAAGGTCATTTTAAAAGGAGGCCTGAAACACAGGAAAGTAGGCACTTTTCTCAGCAGAGCACAGTGGGAAGTAGAGACTAGGAGACGATACAAAAGGGGAGCAGAAGTGTGAAAAAGGCATTGTCACTCAAATACATGAGCTCACATTCTACTTCCAAAACTTGCTTGGTTTGCAAATCACTTTTATTTCCTGCATTTAAATATAATTCCAGTTGTATTTGTAGATAAAATGGACCCTGGATTACCTGACAAAGATCTACAAGCCTATTCTTTGCCTTAACGAACAGCTGGGATCACAACTCTACTCCATTCCCTTCCCCAAATGCCCTTCTTGCATACCACCATCTCCTCACGGTACGTAGGAGACTCTGATCCTCAGTACTGTCTCGAGAGACCGAGTGCTCCTCAGTAGGCAGTCCTGAGACAGTAAAATCCAGGGCAAAACCAAGAAGCAAATCCCTGCGGAAGCAGGAGCACCTGAGAACACGCCGGCCCTGCCGGGTCCAACCAACCCCTCCTCGCCCTACAGCAGCCGCTTGTCCCAGGAGAAGCAGCTCAGCTGAAGGTAACACCTCAAACATCTCCCCACAAAGGCACCACCGGCCAGGAATGCTGTCTTAAAAACTAACAAAGATTCACCGGATTGCAGCCATGTAAGGCAGGATTAGGGTAATATTGCAGAGTAACAAGAAATATTAGGCAATCTGATCTACCCTCCTGTGCGGGACGTGTTTTTTTGGAGGGAGACTGCATCAGTTACAGAAAACAAACAGCACTCAGGCTCAGCCCAGTCAGTCTGAAGTGTATTTTATGACTGAGTTATAAACCCTCTGAAAAACAGCTTTTATAATGAAAATGCTGACACAGTCTTCAGTGTAGTGACAGCAATGTCATTGGTTTAAATTGAACTTGCTTTGTCAACCCCAGGGCACTTAAATAAAACTATATCTAAAACCCTCATGAAAACTGTTTGTGATAAAACTCTTTTAAACAGGTTTACAGATCAGGTATTAAATTTAATTCTCTTTAAAAAATCTTAAAGAAAGGAATGCAAACTCCAAAACGAGGAAATAAGGAAATAATANAAGAGGAAGACTGATTGGAAGATGAATACACTTGGACATCTTTTACTTCAAAAGGAACAAGAATACTCACTATCTCCCAAAACTTACATGGTACCCACATTTAATACTTCTCACACTCTGCTAGCAAGTTTTTGGGGGCAGTTTTCTTAACCCTCAAAAGTAACAGTTCAGTTTCTCATTACACATAGCTTTGCAGCAAAGAAATTCAAGACATTTCAAAGGCTCGTAAGAATATTAAAGAAAATAAGTAGATTTACTTAGCTGCCATTTTATATTCTCATACGTCAAAAATAAACAACCTTGCCAACTTGGTCCCATACGCAATTTCTTTCAAATTACTGTGCTGTTACTGCGCTAGCTTGAAGTTATAGGGATCAGAGTATTACACTACTAAGTGGAGATGATTTTAAAATCCTACAGCAAATACTAACTTCCCTTTTTAACAGCTCCATCAACAAGAGCCTGAGTGTTTCCACTACCAATCCCCATGTCAATACAGTGTTACTTTAATGACAGTGACCTTGTGTGGCTCTTTGAGCATCTTCTTCACCTTTTTTGAGACATTTTTCTAAGCCACTGTCCTTGCTTTCATCATTTAACACATCACTCAAACCACTTCAATAAAGCAGCGATCATGTTGAAGAGAGGTCTCAGAGGACCAGATGACATACCAATTAACAAAGCACACAGAACCAAATTGTTTTGTACATCTGGTTCAGAATACATTCGTGGAAAGTGAGAGTAAAAAAAAGTTGAGAATTTCTGTAAGAGGAGAAAAAATGTAAATGAAGGGAGTTTTCCTAATGCTGCATATGAAGTGAAATTCATCCTTTAAATCAAACTCATGACCAGACAGGTTGCCTAATAATAAACCTGAACTAAGCTCCAAATGTCTTGGTCTATGTGGAAAATCATCAGATTGCTGCTGCGCATGGGAACACATCTTTTATTCAGCAAAGGAACCAGTAAATACTTGCTCCATATAACTTTGCATTTATATCACTCTATTCCACTGTGAATCACAATGAACACCACAGTCAAGTATTAATGTAATACAATCTCATTTTAGCCCTTTGTCAGATAGGTTCATTTACAGAGCGCGAGTACGTTCTGTATCTCTCCCAAAATTGTGAGGACTCTCCAGCATCGCAAGCCATTGAAATCTGCAGTAAAACAAATTAACAGCCCTGCATCCCCTGTGACACTTGAAAGTACGTCATTATCGTATATTCAGAGTTAGCTTCAGACTCGGAAGAAGATTTACAAGATCTGAATGCAATGATTCAGCATTAAATATTTTCATTTTGGTTAAAAACAATTTGGCAAGGAATTTATTGTTTGAAAACATTAAGAACAGTCTCAGAGAACTTTCAGGCTACAAAATACGAAATTTGCCTAGATGCAGAAGGCCAGCACCAAGAAAACTTGACTTCTATCTAATCTTCTGCTAAAAACATCAGTTGCACTTCACCAAAAGGTGTCTCCTGCTTCACCTTAACGACACTATATTTAGCAGAGAAGGGAACAGCACCTATATTTTTCAGAAATCGTATCACACTTTTGTCAGGCTGCACAAGAGAGAGGGTACAAGCCCTCAGTGGTTCAGATGAACTGTTCTTCAGGAAGAAACAATCAAAAAGATCTCTGCAAGAGCGTCAGCCAGTAATGGTGATCATCCCTACTGCACCACACATAAGCAAACGGAGCAGAGCTTGTATAGCATTCACACTGCCATTTAGCTAGGTGGGACCCAGCTTTGCTCCAAGCAGGGGGACGTTCTTTCACAACACTCTTCTCAGGTTGAAAAAGTCTCCCGAGAGCATCCTGTGCGCGCTGACAAGGCTACAACGATTTGGGGCTGCAGCTGGCTTGTTTGTGACCAGCCTGGCCCAGTGTCAAACAGGCTATGGAAATATACCCTGCTGTCATCACCGGAGCAGAGCAACTGTCCCTTCCCATGGACCACACCAAGCCAGATCTGATTTTATTTGTCAAGACACTATCACAGCATAGGCATTTCTACTCAACTTACACAGCCTAGGTGATCTTCCCTCTAAACAATCATCCATTTTATGTCCTTGAAATTTATGTTTTTAAAACACCTTATGAGTCCTAAGCAGAAACAACAACCCACCTTTTTCTTAACCAAAACTAGCCTTGCTCTGACCAAGCCTGCAGGAAGTACAGGTTCTCCCGAATTTCTATATTTATGATCACATTCTCTTTGAACTGCTTCATTTTGATAAGACTTTTTCCAGTTTGAAACTATCTTTGTGAGAAGTCTTTCTAAAAGCTCATGAACACTTTAATTCAAACACTTTAATCAGGCAGGAAGAGGTTCGTACCATCATGCAAGGATTTCTGCTGAGATTTTGCAAGGGCATTAACCAGCTCAAACCTTGAATCTGCATAACCCTATTTTAACCCTAATAATAGGCCTCTCTGTACTTGCCTATGACGATGAAATACAGAAATACTGTCATCTTTAACCCCAGAGGTGTTGAACAGACGTAGCAGCATCCACGCACTAGGCCCTACTTTCTACTCTCGTGGAGTTTCGATGGAGGGCTTAAGACTGTTGCATGGTTTGCACTGAGGCCCTCTGTATCTTTCTGAACTCTCTGTGAACAAATCCATTCTAAATACAGCCGAGAATTTTAGCAAGAGTTAAAAGCATGCATATACAAAAGAGTATACAAAGACTATATTAAAATATTTTGATGTTAGTTTTCATTTGATTCTTGCAATGTGCACAAGAAAATGATAGACATTTGCATACCTCCATGAAGGAAATCCCTAAACTCCAAACGTCCGAATGAATCCCATACTGTTCTCCTGAAATCCGCTCAGGCTGCAAAGAGACAAAAAGAAACATCTTCTTGAGCCTAGCAAACAAACACGTGTACTTCTTACACAAAAGCTAGCCCAGGGCAAACAGATCAACTGAGAAAATGCAAAGAATTTTAAAGCTCACCAGGTAAGCCGGCAGATAGCAAACACACCATTCAAATGCATTTTATTTCTTTATTTTTGCCTCGATTCTGCAAGAGCAAAGGACTCAGTTATGCTCAGACTTGTGGCCACGCATAGCTATGCACCTTGTAAAGTTGGCCTTGGCATTTAGTTTGGTCCGTTTTATCCAACAAAAAAGCCAAAGACTTGCACATGCGCAGCAGCGCACAAGGTCAAGTTGTAAGAGTCCATCAGTGGTATACATCTATGTCTAAGCTCAGACGCAGCAATAAAGTATGCTAGGAAAACAAACTCCTCATGTTGAGTCAACGGGTTGAGCAATAACTACGGCTTAAAAGGCAAAGTTATTGAAGCCAAATTAATCAATGAAGTCACATGCCAGCAATTTTATTTTACATATTTTTAACTTCATTTTTGACCTATAGAAAAAAGACTTCACTCAAAACTATTAATAGCAAGTTTAATGCCTCATGAAATGGAATGCTGTAAAATATAACTGCTAGTTTTTACTTGAAAGCTACAATTTCAGCATTTCCAAGGTCAAGTACAGCATGAAATGTAACAATAAAAGGCTCCATGAGACTTCTCTCCCCACTGTGCTGTTAATGCACCTGTCTAGCCCAACCACCTACAAAGCACTGGCTGTATTTCTAGTCTTTAATAATACAGAGACCTTCTTTAGAAAACAAACTCCCAAATTAGTGCCACTCCAATGTGTTTTCAGATGTTTACTCTGCACTGCTAATCCCAGGTCAAGAGCTTTTATTGCAGCATGAATGTTAAGTAAAAAAAACAGTGCTGCCCATGCTATCCTTAAAGGTAGCCTTCCACAACTGACATAAACTTAAAGAAAAAAACAGAAAACAGAACAAAATCTTTTTGACGGAGCCACCAAAAATTGTGGTGTTTTTTTTTTTGTTTTTCTGTTTTTTTCTTTTTTAATTTTATTTTTTATTAGTAAAGTACATCACAGTGAGCCTTCATAAGTAGAATTAGCCTAAGCCAAACATATCTTAGAAATGTTTGCAACAGTATCATACAGGGATATGATTTTTGCGGATCCTTTTATACTGACAAATATCCTCATAGAGATGCAGATGTGCAGACAAAACCGTACAGCCAGCGATGCATCTGCCTCTACAACACTCGGCGGTACCACCTATCCTGGCCAAGCACGTGCCGTTAGCGGCAGACACCGCGCTCTGCTGAGACGAGGATGCTCGCTGAGCTTTTTGGTGCAGACGAGGCCCCAGCCCTGGCAGAGCAACCAAGTCAGGCGCATAATTCAAACAAAACGATCTGAAATTGCTTACTCGTCCACTGTAACAGCTCAAGTTTTTAAACAACAACTTACATATAGAAAAGACGTTTTCACAGCAAGTATATCGTTTCCACATTGAAACAAAAAGTTTAGTCACATGAATTTCTTTTAAAAGTATGGAGGAGAAGATGGAAATAAGAACGACACAGACATAAGGTAAAGCGTGCAACGCACGGCTCACCCTAGCGATACACAGCTCAGAATCCTTTCTGTTAAGGATTTCCACAACTGGTTACCTTTTTTCATCCAAGAGGTTGTTTGTTTATTTTTTTCTGTATATAGTAGGTGATAAAATGGTTTTACAGAAAATGTGTTTTTGATGGAAATTTCAATTTCTCAAATAAAAAAAAATTACTTTAAAAAGATACCTCCATTAAAACCATGATGGTTTCAAATCCACCTCTGGCCCCCCAGCCAGGCAGACACACCAAAGCTTATGATCTTCAATATATTTTGATGACTACATTACAAATATGATGACGACAAACAACAAATTCAGTGAGCAAAACAATTTCAACACAAGAAATCAGATCAAATACATTCTAGCTTAAACTTCTTTTTCAATTAATAGATGAATGCATCACAGTCATCCATAAAGAAGAAAAAAAGTAATTTATTTAATGTACACCTGGGAAAGAGAACAGTAATCTTGTACACTAAAAGCATAATACAATTTAATAAATAGATCTGCTTAAGACTACATTAAGAGTAAGAGCCGTGTTGGAGAAGTTGAGTAATTTGAAGCTGTTTGTTTGTTTGAATCACAATATTCCAGTTCTTTTACAGAACAGAGGCATAGAAATCAGCAGGCTTACTAGCAAAAGTGGTAACATACATGACCAGATTTTTTTAAAAAACATTTTTATGCACATAATGTTCTTATCACAAAGGATAGCCCAAGTCTTTCTAGGACGGTGGCATGAGTGTTTCAGAAGCCACATAATGAGTACACCTTGACTAGAAAAGCACTTAGCAAATAAATGGGCACCCTGGGATGCTTTCTCCTCACAAGAAAGTAAGAAAAAATACCTGAAAGCGATTAAAGGTCATGGATTTCTCTCTCCTCTTTTCTGAGGTTTGAAAAACACAAGTATAAACCATTTTGTATTGCTGTTTGCACTTCATTTTTTTTTTAAACAAATTGAACATTGATTTTTTCCTCATCAATATTATGACATAGTTTGGTAAAAAAAAAACTCTAATGACCAAAAATAAAAGACAATAGTTTAATGCTTCAGTTTACAGTGTTGAGTTTTCACATCTGTTAAACAAAGAACCAAAATTATTCTAATTAACCTGACTAATGGAAAACACGCTAACTTTTGTACAACAAGCATTCTGTTGACTAAAATGTATATAGACAAGTGAAATGCACTGATGACTTCTTATGTATGGTATGAACATTACACAACATGCAATTTAGTGGCCTGGTATTATTAGCCCAAACATTTAAGCTTCAGATTTAAACATGGCAGTTTCACATGGGAAACATCCGCACAAGTGCTTAGGTATCAAGGGAGTCCGTGAGACTTTATGCACATGTTTAAATGCTCAGAGCAGCAGTTCCCAAACTGTGGGCAGTAACGGGCCAGCAGTGGTCTGCAAGGAGCTGCAAGCTCCCAGTGGAAAGCTGCTCTTTTATGGTGGACTGGCTCTCTTCTTTGTTCCCAGCTGTTGCAATGCATTAAAGACAACTAAAATACATGGAAGAAACACTTTTCCAATATTACTCTTCCATATCAGCAAGACCTGCAGTTGTCACAGAGCTGTTACATGAGCACAGGTAGGAAAGGAGCTGTTTTGGGACACATGATTACTCTGAGGGTGGAGGGAGAGGAAGTTTGAGAATTGATTTAGAATGCATCCTCCATTACATAGAGCAAGACTGTGAACAAATACTTCTATTTAAATGTTATTCCTACATAAATCCACTTACCGCCATATAAGCATTTGTTCCAACATACGTCTTGGCTATAGAATTCACCAGCTATCAGACAAAACAGTCTGTTAGAACAATATAAAGATAATGTGGAAATAAAATGGGCAATTATTCCTCATTTAACCTACAATCATCATTCCTATAAATCAACTAAAAATTATGTAAAAGGGAACAAATTTATCTGCGAAGGCATTAAAAATGATTAAATCTCTCTTTTGTTTTGAATGAGAGTTCCAATTTAAACAAGCACTGCATTACAGTTTATGGCAGATAACCTTAAACAATTCTGTTAAACAGGATGCTTATCGCTTTAGTACCCCAAACTAGTCTGATATAAAAAGTCAATTTGAAGTAGGATTGAACGCACTCATTTTTCAGTCAGCTGGCTCAAGATGTGAATAAAGCCACATTCATCACTTGAATGCAATGAGCACTAAATACGCTGGAGGGACAACAGACTCTGACAACTTATAATACAAGGCTGACCTTCTCTTTGGTCCTCATGTTTGGCTGAGAGTAAAGGTGCTGAAATTCAAATCAACATCACAGCAAGCTCATGGGTCACTATCAGAGAAGTTCTCCAGGGAGGCCCAAAATGGAAATTAATTAAAATTTGTGCTGCACATTGTAAAAGCCCACCACTATTGTTACTCCCAATATTAATTTTTATTGTGGGCCAGTTGGGCTCCCCAGACACATCTCTCGTTCTGCCCTCCCTTTTGTCTGGCCAAAACGCTTTCATATCAAAGCTGCATATCAATGAAGTTTGCTATTCGTAAGTAGTAATTACAATATCAGCAGTTTTTACTGTCATTAAACAATGAACAATCATATTCAGATGAAGAAAAGTCGCCCAGAGATTAAAAATGAATAGCGCTCTCCCAGCAGAGGGGAGCTTGCTGGGGCCCGCCTGTCTGGCGGCCAGGTGATTTTGGCACTAGAGAGAGCAGGCAGATATCTGAGGGGGCAATTACCTGGGTGCTCACCCCGAAGTCACACAGCTTCACCTGGCCTCGCGTGTTCACCAGCATATTCGACGGCTTCACGTCTGTTGAGGGAACAAAACCAGATTTAATCTATATTATCCTGGATATACATCGTACATACAGAGATCGTAACGAATATAGGCACGGTAGGTTTTAATAGAATCATCTGCATAATAATCATTAGCATGATAGATTTTAATAGAAAATATTTCCAAGATACATTTCAAATGCAACCTCTGGTTTGTAACAGTTGTTAGCAGAGGTGACATTACACCTATTGCAGGTGACACCAACCTAGGAGGAACAGCAAGTGCACTGAAGGATAGGATCCAGAATTCAAAGCGATCTTGACAAATTTGCAAATGAGACTGAAAAAATATGATGAAATTCAATAGGGACAAGTGGAAGTGCCACATTTAGACAGGGATTAATCAACTGCATAAATACCAGCTAAACGAACTGCCTGGCGCGGAGGCTGGAGCAGGGCTGCGAAGAAGGACCTGCAGATTGTGGCATGAAGTGGAGGAGACAGAGGGGACAAACTCCAAGCTCTCAAATACAGAAAACTCTGCTACGAAAAAAGTGGAAGGGAACAACCTGTGTTGCGGAGGGTGAATAGGCCAAAAAGTAGCCAGCCAAAAGCCCACTGGAGGATATGTTTTTTTTAAGGTTCACATAAGAAATAAACCATATGCAAGTCAGAAAACGAAACTTTTCCTAGAAAAAAGCCACTACCTCAGGACAATTTAGGAACAACCCAAAAGGCAGCGGTTCTGGCAGTCAGCCTGTCGCAGCACGAAGAACAGCCAGGCTGACCTTTGACGGTTCCTCCCAGCGCTGTGCTTTGTATTTCTGCAATTAGCCCTGCCTCACCTTCCTCTAACAGCCTTTCCTTAATGCCACAGAGGGACAAGAGTAGATTTTAATATTCTAAAAAAATCACCAATAGTAAGTATCCCATACGTGTAGGAACTGCGTGTAGGAACACAGACACAGCACAAACGCATCCAAGCCTCCTCCTGCCGCAGGAATGTGCGCAGTGCAGCTCTGCCCTTCTGCACACCACTGTTCGAAGTTACGGGCTTCCACCTCCACGGCTCCTACTGCACAAACAGGCTCCGATCTCCCAGTTTCAGAGCTTTTAGAGGTTAGCTGCCAGCAACACATTAAAACAATTACTAATCCTGCTCCAGCACATAAAACTTCAACACACGCTGTAAAGCCAGATTGTAAGTGCAAAGATCTTATCGCTGACCCCCTCTGATGTCAAAAGAAGTTGGTAGACTTCTGCTGCATACTGTAAAATCTATGTGCAGATAAACTGCTAAACATCCAGCCTAACTGTACTGCAGGAAACATTGAGCATCTTTCTGTTCCAGGGATGCCAGTGGGAACGTGTAATGTGCGCAATACATCCAGGCTTACGCTCGTGAAGATGAGAGCACAGTGGCTCAGCCTAATCACTGCTTTCTTCTGTCATTATGGATTAAAAGCAATAGCTTGTATCTTTGCCTTCTTTAAAAGTGAACACTAGTTGGGTGCAGATGGATGAAACCCAACTAGAAAAGAACCTAATTTTGTTTATCATTAAGTTTGCCTTTCTTTAGCAGATGTCTTCTTGTACCACAGTAGCTCGCTTAATTTGTCTCTGTAATGTAAAAATGTATAACCTCAATTAACAAGCTGATTAAACGCTTTCCTATATTTGAACTAAAAATCCAGTTTAAAAAGGAGGAGCATTCAATAATACTTTACACAGCTTAACTGAGTCTGGATGTTCAAGTTAGGTATCAACACTGGTAGTACATTTTGCAATTCCCCCCCAAAGCCAAAAGAAAAACCAGTCCCAAGTGTCTTCACCACATTACAGCATCAACAAACTTTGGGTACCTTGACCTCCATTTCGACGTTAGAAATTCAATTTGTCTGCTGCATTTCTGTGGGATCAGTGCATGGTGCATCGGCAGGCTCTATCCTGCATCCCAAGCACCGCACGCTGTGCACCAATCCTGTCTAACCTCCTTCCTAAGGATAAGGCAGCCAGCAGGGCTACCTGGTCGCTGCGCTTCCGCTGGGCTCCAATGAACTCAACAGCAGACGCAGTTCTCCAGACAGGACATACTGACGTTCTGCACTATGAGTCCAGCTGCTTTCAGTACTAACACTTTTAAACGAAAACTGCAATATAACAACAGGTCCTTGCTTTTAATACTAAAGGATCTAACAAAAATAATTAGTAACAAAATGAACACAAGCAACATTTTGGTACAGTATGGCTGGAAATAGGTTCATGGGATCAGGACCAGATCAACAGCATCGGTTTTTGACAACGCAAAAATCCTTCCATGGTGCTCAGTGAGGGGCCCGGGAAGACAGAAGGAAGCTCTGAGCATGAAACACTACGACCTCCCAGAACGTGGTGATGAGGCAACGTGCACACAGCCAAGTTCTCGTTTTATAGGGACTCAGCTGGGTACGTGTCGTGAGTCCAGAGGAAGAGGCAAGATGTTCCCCAAGTCCTCATTCCCTTAACGTGACCTACCCAGAGGAAACCACCAAGGCACGTTTGTCCCCTGTCCCATCAGGGCTGCCCAGCTCCACCAAGGTAGCAGTGCCAAGGCTCTCTCCAGACATCACCTCGTGTCACAAGGGCTCTGCAGACCCCATCTCCCCTTCCCTGCTGCCACATGGGATGCGACACTAAGTCGATATAATTAAAAACCATCTGTCATTCATTAAGTGTTGCTTGATCCTAAAATCCTTCCAGATGTTAAAAACAACAACAACAACACAAAACAAACAAAAAACCCCAACAAAATCCTAAAAGAAAAAAAAAAAAAGGCAATCAGCAACCAGCCTGTAAAGGAACTGAATGAAGCCTATCCAGGTTAGGGACTCTGCTGAGCAAGCTGCAGCCAAACAAGCACTGTTAAGAACAAATACTATTCGTCTTTGCAGCACAAATTAAATAGCACTACAAATGGAGGATTTAAGCAAATATTTGCTATAAATTCCAATGGTTGTGTTGGTTTCCTAAAAAAAAAAAAGGAAGCGACAATCCTAGACAAAAATGTCACTCCACAAAGTATCTCATATTGAAAGTAGGGAGAAAAAAAAAATCACCCAATCAGTAAATTAGCCTTTTTGTTCATAAACTGCTTCAGTTAATGGGTTAAATATTTTTTGGTTTTGGAAAACAAATGTGCATAAATAATGTTCTGCACCATCTGCTTGTGATTAATATTACTGTTTAGAAGTGAAAGAATTTAAACAAGAGCCAAAAGGGGTCATTATGCTCCCATTACCAGTGCTTGCTTAATACAAATGATTTCTATGAAGCATCATTATAGAGGATGAACAAGTTCTCTTTATGATCTATCTAAGTCGTTTCACCTCTCTGCAGATAAATGGGACCTCCAAGCTCTTACTTACCAGTAAACAGAACTGTCAGAGGTTCAGCTTTCTGAACACCAAGCATTTCAGTCATCTTGCTTTATTGAAAAGCAAACAGATTAATGATTGTAGGGAGAAAAACAGATTTTTAAAAGCTGTCTCTTGACTTTTTATGTGTTTTAAAAATATAAGACTGTAATATTCTAGGTTCAAGGGAGATGAGATACAAAAGAGATTTGAGCCGCGAACAGCTCACAGAACATTACTATCAGCAAAGTGAAGCTGCTGGAAGAATGAAAATATTTTCTTGTCAAATGACCTCACCAGCATGCTTTTTGCAGAGGTCTTTTTTTTTTTTTTGAAATAAGCCTAAGCAGCCCATGAGTGTGCAGGTATGTGTTGAGCTATACATATATAGGTACAACATGCACACATGCATATGCCCTATTATCTTTGTTTGCACTTCATTGTATGCAACACTAAAGCTGATTAATTCTCACAAAGCTAAGAAGTGTGGCAGGTGGAGCGAGTCAAACATGCTGCTCTGGACATCTTTGGTGAAATCCTCAGCAAACTACAGCTCCTGCTGAGAAGACAGAACACTGACTGTCCAACATGCCCGTCCCTACCAGCCAGCCCTCCTCCGCTCCAGCTAGCTTAAATCAAAACAAAGGAAGATTTGAATATGCTTCTATGGGAATAACGCAGCACGAGAGCATCTGAGTGATGCACGAATCTCTGCTGTCACGGACTGCCGTGCAACCAACAGGCAGTCCAGGAAGGTTTACAGATCAACTCTGCTCAACCTCATGTATCACAAACCAGAAAACACTTCCCAAAACTCTGTACAAACTTAAAACCTACTCAGAAACTAGTCCCAAGACCAGTGCGATATATACCAGTCCCCAGTATATACATATTCATGCATACAAATACAGATCAGTACAATTAAACATAAGTGGGTAACATTTATTTCAAACATTTCTTTTAATGAGGAGGTGTGAACTGAGAAAAACATACCAGATTAAATGCATACGGTCTATACTTATTCTTGAACTTAACAGATTTTGGTTTGTCTTTATACAAACTTTGACTTTGTACATGATTAGACTTGTTTAATTGCTAATTCTGTTTTAAATCTAAGTTAATTTCTCATTACCCTTCCATTTCTACTTCTTATCCTCTGGGGAAAAGAGCACACTTATCATTGGGACATTCTCACATCTTCCAAAGAAGTGGTGTAGGTGTTAATCTTTTGTTTACGTTTGATGTGGGTGTGATGACTATGACTACAGCTTTGCGTTTATTAATATGCACGGCTATCACCTCATTAGTTGCAAGGTACGTTTTGAAGTTAAGCTGTAATATTTGCTGAAATGTCTGATCTGGAATAAAAGACTTGTTCATTGTGTTTCCTTTGCTTTAATCCGTGCTCTAGTCACAAACTGTCGTTTGCCGCACTGCATTACACAGCTTCTTCATGATGATTGCTTCTCCGCCTTAGTTATCACCACCGTGGAAATTCTTGACTTCTTAGCCTATACGAGCTTCCTATACAGTCTGCTGTACATGTGACAGCAAGGAGGTCAGGGTTAAATTTTCTTTCGTTTACCTCTGATGCATCAAAAACATTAGAAAGTTGAAGGAGATCACCATGAGACCAGCATCTTCCTTGCACTACAGTGCTCTGTACCCTGTAGTACTCTGCTTCATATGAAAGCACATGCGTACACACACATGCACACACACACATGCACGTATGTGTACTGAAAAAACAATCCCTTGAGGAAACAGTGCTGGATCCTGGAATGGTAGTTATCCCTTCTACAGCATTTTGCAGCATTGTTCTCACCTTGGTCAACCCAGAAACAGACCAAGGCCAGAAAAATCTGAAGTGTGATGAAAGATCAGTTCCTGCACTTTCCTTTAGATAACAGCAAGGACCATACATAATTCATCCAAAATTCAGAGCTGCTGTCTATCAAGGCAATGAAACCCATACAGAAGAGGAAACTGTTTTACTGGGAATGCAAAAATCAGACTCAGGTTCTAAATTTACAACAGAAACAATACAACGTTACAGGTATAGTATTTATGCTTGACCACAGCGCTCCCTCCAAATCGTATTCAGTAGGTGGCCACAGCCTTTAATGAAAGAAATTCAAAAGAAAATAAATTTCAAATCAGCTTTTCCTTTTCGGCTGCTATAGAAGCACGGCAAGGACTGTGCTGCCTATTCAGAGTGATACCCAGCCACGGATGTTCCAGCTACTTTTTCTTTTCTTTTTATTCTGACATTTGCTGTGGCAGCTGTGGCATCTAGATTGTACATCCTCTTGCTTAGAGTAGATGGAGCTGTTAAATCTCAGCATCTGGCAACATTCAGGCTAGTAGATTAAATGTTTAAACCACCATCAGCAATGAAGCCTCCTCGGTAACCTGCGTCTGCACTCAGTTGGCCATGGTCTCTGTGTTATTTCTGTTCTTTTAACCCAGTGACAGCCTTAGCACTTCACTCACCCTCTAATCGGTGGCCACAAAGCCAGGTCACTCTCAGCCTCTCCACACTCTTCTGGCCACAGCTCGGTCTCTCCACCCACGAGGGACTCCAGGAAGGAGATGCTGCAAGACCAACTCCTCTCAGCTGAGAGGCGCCGAACGCAGAAGCCGGGCCGCACGCTGCCTGCTGGGCCGCTACCGGGAGGACACGAACAACCTCCTGCTGCACCACTAACTCTCCACAAGGCCTCACTTCGATGGCTCCCAAGTGGATGAAGAACCAAAGGACATCTGAGCCTACGCTTCAAGGTGGGGCAGGACCTCAATACCTACTGGTAATTAGTGTTTCCTATTAACTTGTTCTTCCCACTCAGAGCACAGACTTCTGGATGCCTCTGCAGAGGTGCCCAGCTCCTTGCATGGATCACACTGGGACACGGGGCACCTAACCCAGGCATTTCTCATCCGCTCGCCAAAGCCTGGCACCCGCTTCTCAGCCTCTCCAAAACTAGACACCCAGAGGAAACGGTCTTACCTATTCGGCTCGCAACTTAAAATTTTCTACTTGTCTCCCTACTTTACACTTCTCTTTCAATCACAAATGATGTCGCTTACTGCACGCTCCAACTGTGCACATGGGCTGAGTGAGCAGATGGGTTAAATTAAACAGTATTGTTAGCAACATTAGGAGCCAGAGCTGTTACTTTCAGACACTTTAGAAACATTACATATGTAATGAGTTTCTCTTTCTCTTTTTTACTTGGGGAGTGGAGTGGGGGGAGAAAGGGATTCTTTGTTCTTTGAACAGCATTTTCCACTGTTTTCAGAACTGACATTGGTTTTTAAACTTCTAGTATATCTCACCACAAGAGACAAATTATTTTTAAACAAAATCTAACAACACTAAAGGTAAGAAATAAATGAGAAGTTTTTTAAAAAAATAAACAATTTAGCTTCAGGAAACAGAATAAACAGAAAAAAACTAAACATGGCTTGTTATGCCCAAGCAGGTTTAAAGTTTCTTTAAATTATACATGACCATTGTAGAGGTCAACAGGTGACAATTTTAGAGATGTGAGACTAGCAATGCTTGTGGATGCCACGTGAGATTTCTGAAGTACAGAAGAAAATTCATTACCTATCTTCTAGTTGCAAAAGCAGTCAAGCATTTAATGATCCTTGCTGATTTTGAAAATTCCACTTGGCACCTGTTTGCAACCATAAGCATCTAAATATCTACAAAATTCATTTCTCTCTTTAGTTTATCATATGCAGGGGAGGAGGAAGGACAATAAAAGAGAACAGCAGTAAAAATATTTTATCAAAGAATCTGCAAGGCTAATGAGTAAGATTCATTCTGCATAACTCCACTGGAATCAAACCAGATGTTAGTTTGGTCTACTGTCTCTGCAGAAAGTGTTGTTAAAATAAAATAATATGGCATTTCACCGAAAAACAGAAAACATCTGTTACTCACCTCTGTGTAAAATCTTCAGACTCCATAAATACGTAAGGCCTTTCACAACCTGAATTCAAGAGAAAGAGCCACAATACATATTGAAGAGTCCTGGTAAGAAACACTACATATCTCAGCTGGCATGAGTTGTTGAAGACCCGACATCCAATGAAGAGTGGAGCCAGGACCATGAAAAGGGGGGACAAAGCATCTCCTCCAAAGGATTATGGCTGCAGATAAACCTCTTGCTGTGGATTACACGACAATAGGTTCTTTGGGAACACATGAATAAACTTCTTCCCGGGTCTTCTTGAAACAAAAGTAACCCAGTGAAATTAAAGGCCAGAAAACAGAAAAATCTCTAGCATCATCTTCTACTTCCTTTTTTCTTCCCCCTGCAACCTCCCATTTGCTGCATCTATACTTTTTCCCCTCCCTTACTTCTCATGTTTTCTACTTATTCAATGCAAATGTTTCTTCAATTGCAGAAATTACTCAACTCTTCATATTATTTATCCTGGACCAAACGCGAGCCTTACTGTATCCCATAGCCCCAGAAAACACAATTGAGACCCTTAAAGGATAAGCATCAGGGCAGAATTTGGCCTGCTATTCCAGGATGTGCTCCTTTCACTACCTAAACTGTTAAAATCAAACTTGAAAAACCTATTATCCCAGTACTACATTGGAGTGTCTTAGTTATAAGATGCACGTTAATGAAAATTTGTAGCACACGGGTTTGTACTACAAATGCACATGTATTTCCCCAAACAACTACCCATGACACTTCCTTACACAGAATATATACATATGCCTCTTTCAGATCCAACAAGTTCATCACTGGATCCAATTGCCATTCTGTTTATTTTCCATATAAAATATGATTATAAGAACCAAAAATTAAACAAGACATTCAGCCAACTCCCTAAGAGGGCAGTTGGGTCTTACGAGTTATCCTCTCTGCAGGTTTTCTTTTCTCTAAAGTAACTAACCCCCAATACTTCCTGCATTTTTAACACTGTAATTTCTTTCTTAGTTTTACTTCTTCTAGGAGTCCAGAGAACTAACAAGATTCAACAAACATTTCTACTTTTGTTTACTTTTTACCCAAACCATCTCTGCTGTTTCAGCCAGACTTTTTAATAGAGCAAATCTTTTTTACAAAGTTTCTATCTAGATGACATTTCATTCATTTTGCTGAGACACTTCTCTTTGTGCACCTCCAGAACAATAAAGCATTTCTGACATTTGTAAAGTTGTATGAGTTTTTCAGACAAAACAATTACATTCTCTTCATTGTCCAAATAGACTGAAATGAAATTACTTCTGTTACAGTGATCAAGCAGAAGTGCTAAAAACATTGTACAGTGTGGAAGCAGATAGCATGGTAATTTTCAGCCTTCCTATTGGATTAGAAACTCATTTTAAAATTTATTCTGTAACCACAAACAACATGAGTGGAATCTGAATCTCTCTTGTAAACCAAATAATGATTCTGGATCCCCCAGTAAATTGCTCTAGATGGCAATTCCTCAGTGTTAAACTCACATTCCATACCCAACTATCTCATGGCCTCAGATGGTAATTACCTGTAACAAAAGGCCTTAGTCAAATTGTGTATGCCCTGTGGTGTGGCCTTGTTCACTTCAGCCTTTCAAAAAGCAAAACACGCGAATTCTACTTACACAGCATTTTGACACAAGAAGAAAGAAAGAAAAAAAAAAAAAGCATTGATGCAAAAAGGGGATGCAACATTTCAGGTTTCCTCCAAAGGTAAAAGTGATTTTAAGTACACTACGCTTCTTTGATTATTAAACATATATTTAGACTATTTAGCATCTTTGAAATCATTATAAATTTTTTTATTTTAAAGCATGTATTCATAGAAAAAAGGAAACATTTCCTAGAGGGGGAAAAAAAAAATCAACAGCTGTGAGTTATTAAGTATCTTTATTATGGAACATGTGCTGAATAAGCAGTTCTAAAAGACAGCATCAAACCAACTCTCACATTCAGACTGTCTCAGCAACAGTGTACAAAGGAACAGAGAGTTTTTCCCTTTATGTGGGATTGCAAATACATGCACAGAAGCCCCCTGGACAGACTGGCCTAGTGTAAAGTTATTCACCTAACTTATGTTTGCCCATATTATGGAAGGACTTTAAATATTAAATATTATTCTAAAATGGTGCTGGAACAGGGTATCTTTTGATTGAACATCTAGCAGGAATTATTGGTATTCAGTAAAGTAGGTTTTACAACAATGACTTGACAAAGCCTTGACACAAAAAGTACTTCCACCTGCTGTCAATCACTCACTCTCTTGACAGTTCAAGTGCACATCCTTTCAGGGAGAACTTCAATCAACATTAGCACTCAAAATACAGTGCACAATGTCACTGCTTCAGAAATTGAAGTGAAAATAAATGCGCGAAGTGGCAAGCAAAGGTAGAACAGATTTTACATCGGCAGACCCAAATAAACACACAGCAGCATGAGAACAGGAGGAAGCACACCACTTTGGGATTCCCAAGATATACTTTTCCCTTTGAAAACTAAAACAAAAACAACACAGCCCTCTGCACAAATAAAGGGCAGAAAAAAGAAGAGAGATTTCCCCTTCTTGTCGACACTGTCTCATACAGGCAACCAGGATGAATTTTGTGATGAAGTCGGAGATCTCTCCAGTATCTGGGGGACCTAACTCTCAGTAGAATCTGCCTCTCTTACCACGTTATCCTGCCCCTGCAAATACAGTGCTTCGCCCCAAGCTCTGGCAAATGCTTTCCTCCTTGGAGGATCCCTTTCACTGCCTTGCATTATTTCCAGCACTCTGTCTTTCAGCCTCATCACTCCCTCCCCCCCAAAAAAATCAAGAGAAGAATATCGCAGTTGACAATAAATTCCTGCTATTTCAGCTTGAAAGCTGATCGTCCACCCCAATTAATGGTGACCACTTCTTTGATGTGAAATAGATGACAAGAATGCAGGACAACGCTGTGGCGTACCAACTGCATATGTGCTGTATGGCTCTGTGACATCCAGTCCTTTTCTCAGCAGAAAAGGATCCACATCACAAAGAATACAGCTGCAGTTGCATTACCAGAAAATGTTCGATTGTCCCAACAGACAGAACTCCCCTCTGGTTCCTGCCAAATCACGAGAGCGTCAGACTGGGAGGGGAGTGTACAAGAAAGCAAGAACTCTTCATGCCCACTAACAGACACCTGCAATGCACTGCTCAAGTATTTACAGCAGTATAAGAAGGAAATGAGTGAGAAAGGAGTGACTGAACACTCGCTGGGCTATGGAAAGTCAGGGTTGTCAAGAAAGGGATGTCTCTTAGGTAGTTCAGCCTGTGGAGATCAAGGAGGGCAACCAAATGACCTTGAATACAACACGGTATTTAATTGAGCGAGTGGAGCACAGGGACATCGCGCTCCCTTTGCTGTGCCACGTTAAGCAGACACAGATCTTGTTCTAGACCAGCTGGAATTGCCTGTGACTTTTGTGCTCATTGCTGTGAGCAGGACAATTGTTTTTAAGGGTTGTCAGGCCAATGCTTTTCACGGAGATTAAATTGGTGTAACAAGAAAGGAAGCAAGAAAATCATCAAGTCAGAGAGGGGAATGCTGGGACACTGCTCGACATCTCCACACCATCTTCCTCTGGAAATGCTTTCACTTAAAAACTTCTACAAGTATAACAAAAAGGTATTCTAATTAACAGATGTGCAGGTCACACATATTATTAAGCAGCTTCAATAGACTAATGCATTGTACATGTCTCAGGAGAATAAAAGACAAATGACTCTGTGTACATGCTGCAAAGAAGGTAAAAAGAAAATACACAGTCAGAGAAAAAAAAAAAAAAAAAAAGAGAGACTGTGGAAGCTCCAGATTTTGTCCACAGAATCCATGCAAGCTCTAGCTTTTGTTTGACATTCTCCTTCCCATCAGCACATGATCAGAAATCCTTTAGGCTTTGGGTAATCTTCACAAGCTGTTTGGGCTGAGGATTATGGTGTCTACGCACAGTACCTGGCAAAAAGGTGCTGCAACCTGCAAAATGGGCTGCTGGGCGTTACCGAAATGTCAGACACCAAGATGCAGGGTAGTCATTTGTGAAAACTTAAAGGAGCTATTCCTGCTGCTACTGATAAATTACAGAGAAAACAAAAGAATTCAGTGTCTCCTTCCAACAAGTCTACTATGCCAGTTGAGCAAAAACTCAGCACCAGAGCAGAGGAAGCTGCCAGCACTGGTTCAGCCTCAGCGCACACCTTCTGTTACTGAGAAGCAGGAGAAGGGGGCGAGTTCCTCCTCTGAAGGCACCTGCTCCTTTGTTCACCTCTTTACTGACCCCCTGCACTGCAGTGGGCATGGTACAGACTGCTAAAGCAGCAAATAAGATAACTATAAAAAAAGCTAAGTATCAGCTCAGCATCCATGTCAGGGAGTCAAGCTCACTAACTAACAGATTTGTAAAGAGATGACCCTGTAGGTGAACAAATAGATATATATTTGTTCCAGACATAAAAGATGAGGCTGAAGCACCACTGTTACGGATAAGAGTAAAACTGGAAGAGAACATCTTCAGTGTATCAAGCCGGGTTGGCTTGGGAGGATGAGAGAGAGAAGAGACAAAAATAATTAAATAAATGATACAGTAAGTTAACGTGGATGTATTAATTACACAATATGAAGTGAGATAAGGAAAAGGAAAAGGGAGAAGCATCTGAATAAATGCTCGAAGGCCCATCGCACTATTATTACACAATACACATGCTACTTAGCGTCAGGCATATGAGGACACCATGAGCAACTTATCATTCATTGCTCCATAGGGAAGAAGAGATGAAACGTTTTTACTCTGAACTAAAGGTGAAAAGCATTCAAATTCCATAAGAAACTGCAAGGCTATATAATGAGCAGATTTGAAGCTACTTAGAGGAAACAGCATCAGAGAAGGATGTTCATCACCCTGGGCAGGCCACACAAATTAAGAGAAGGTAGAGCTGTGAATTACAATGAACAGAGACTAAATAGCTGCCTGTGTTGGATTAAAGGATTTAAATTGTCAGCTTGATGTATAATGAATGTGAAAACCCAGCACTTAATTAAATGGCACATGATAGAATAACTTTGTTATGCTTTAAACTGCTTAAGTTATCAAAGTATTCCTTATATTTAGCAATTGTTTAGCAGTATCTCTCCCCTGTGAGCACCACTAAGGCAGTGGTCAATTACCTGGTGTTCAGTCTGGGTAAAACATGGCCCTTTTTTTTTTTTTTTTTTGTTCCATAATCTCAATTTTCAGTCATGACTAGTGAATTTTTAGCAACACAAAGTCTCTGAATGCTGCTGAGACACAACGATGGCTCTAAGGAGCCCACTGTCAACCCTTTGCTAGCAAACCAAATAGACACTTGGGGCTGACTGTTCAGCCCCGATCACAGACCAGCTCCCTGCTCACCCCCAAAATGACGTCTGGGTCTCCAACCATGACTGTTCATGTGTGAAGGGTTCCAGTTTAGGGCTGAGAAAGCAGCCTGTCCCCAGGCAGCCTTTGTCAGGCCTGGCTTGTGACAAATAAAAACTTCAGCTGCCTTCTTATTTGCCTTAAGGAGTACACCTACCACAGGGGAAAGACAGAAAGCTTGTTCTATCCTTTCATTCTGATAACAAAAACTGACTTAATTTTTCAACCTGAAAAGCAAATCTTACTGAATTACTTTGTGCAGAGAGAGGACAGTTAGAATGGAAATAACACACAAGAATCAGCAGAAGTGGCAGACGAGGAATCAACATGAGGGCTATGACAGGGCTCCTGAATCAATTTTTAAAGAAACCACACATCACAGAAGGACTTGAAGGGTAAATAAAGGAGATTAAGAGGACTGCTCCATCCTGAAAAGGCTGATATGAAGAAACATGGTCACATAGTTCTCTAGCAAAATCATGTCTTTTTTCTTATCCCGTTCAATTTATCACATCCTCTTACATTTCCTGAGCCTCTGGCAATGCGCGTGTTGGTCACACAACAGGACGATATCCTTAACCCCTGTTTGGCCTGGCAAAACCTTTCCAACAGTAAAGCACACACAGACACAGCCAATTATGACCCTGAACTCTGGTGGCAGCAGACTGCTCTGGCTTCACAGACCTATGTCCTTGTGAAGACACAGGATGGTAAAGAGGAGTGATAAAGAGGATGGATCCCCCCCTTTCACACACACACAATGAGGACAAGGATTCCGGAGATAACTCAGTGTCCTAAGGGGGAATGTGCATACTCAAATCAGAGATGTGTTACATGCACAATCAAAAACTGAAAGACAAAAGCAAAGAAATACTTACAGCTACTGCTATTCTTCCTAGTACATGTTCTGGAATTTTTCTATAAACATCCAAAGAACCCCCTGCAGGGACAAACAAAATGTGCTTAGGTAATGCAAAATGAAATACTGCCCTAGATTTGAAGTCACAAGGGTTTTCTAGGCCTTGGTTATTAATAAAAACACCATCAATGATATAACAATAACTGTGTCAGAAATAACTGACCTTAAAAATCTACCAAACTGAATAAACACATGAGACAGCATTCAGTTCTCTTTTCACCCATGTTACTTATTTGTGCACGTAGCATTAATGCTAAAACTCTTTTTAGAAAACTTCCCAGCCACAGGACACAATTTTGAAATTGGAGAACTCAAAACCACTAGGCTTGGTGCAGCTTCTCATAGACTGACAAAGCCATCGGAAAAAGCAACAGTATTCTACCCCTGTCCCCAAAACCTGGTGCTAATGTTACACGGTATCTGATGCAATGCTTAAACACAAGCTTAAAGTCAGCTTCTTCATGATGATAAAACCAGTGAAAGTTTCGTTGAGCCTTCCAGTCTGTCCACACTGATGTCTGTAAGATGAGGAGCTCCTGGGCAAGCAGATAAGTTTTGCCAGAAAACTCCAGTATGGGACACACCTTACTACCTGGCAAAACACTGTCCAGCCAGCATCGCACAGTCACGAAGAAAGCAAGAAACCTAAGTCACGGTCCTACAGACATCCCCAAAGACTGAGAAAGACTGTTTCCCTTATCTTCCACAAAGGAGATTCATGACCACTCCAGCGTTAAAAATGTCTCTGGGGTGAAATACAAATTCTTGGATAAGAAAGTGAATTTAAACTTGAGAATTAAAAAAAGTCCAAGTAGAATGGCCAAAAAAAAAAAAAGACAAGCAAATTACATGCAGAATGTATTACATATAGCTTGCAAGAATGTATAGTCTTATTCCGGGCTAGAGGTTCTCAGAAGTGCTTAGCACTGATCTAACTCTGTTCTCAGTGCAGCCTATGGATTTTACTGATGACACCACTGGGAAAAGAGTTGGGCCAATATCCAGCAATTAGGAAAACTCTATTTTGTACTTTGCTTATGGTTCAGTTTTTAAAAGGAAAACTCATTCATTCTGAAATGCTGCAATGCAAAGAAGTCACAAGGTCCTTACACCAGTCTTCAGCCTTAATTATACAATACTTTTTATTCTAATGCTTTTTTTCCCCGTTGTCTTCTTAGTCTGAACTGTCAGAATACAGCATGTGTTTGTCTTCACTAACACTGCTGTGATTCCAGGTCACTGAAATAACTATTTGTTCATTAAGTTCCATCTTTCAATTTATATTGCCTATGTTGCCTGTGTGTTACAATGAACCTCAGTTCTAAAAGTAAATGTAACTACTATTTAACAGAAATAAGAGGAAGGAGCATCGCAGATATCTCCTGCTCCATATGAGAGGCAAGCACAAGGCCATCATAAGGTCAGGCGGTTCCTGTTAATACTTATCCTTAAATTTTGGACAAAAAAGACCTACTCCCATACACCAAGCTGCTAAGTCTTGCTATTAAAGATGTCACTACAGGTAGTGCAGTTTGAAAAATAAAAAAAATATCTTTTTGCAAACAGTTGGGGCAAATCTGCCATTTTTCTATGGAGAAAAAAAAATAGCAAATGAACATTGTGGACAAAATTTCCAACCCCAAATAGATAAGGTTAGCTCCCAAATCTACTTGTAGATGTCCAGGGACAGTCTGATAACCTATAGCTCTCACTGTTTCTAAGGGGAATTTAGTGAGTATTCAGGAGCTTCAAGGAAAAGAGTCAATGACATAAGTAAAAGACAATGGTGCATTTCACCATCTTCCTTTACAAGAACATCAACTCTATTACAGACACAACAGGGCAAAGATTAGAAAGCCTCGTTTCATATCGCTATTGATCTTTATGATCACTCGGCAGGTGGAAGGGTAATCCAGGTCAGTTCAACCTCTGTGCTTTGGTATTTGCAAAGTTTTTGGCTTTTTCCTGCTTCCAGGTGCCAGGAAAGAACCAGCATGGTACAATATATGCACCATTTTTTTATGTGTGCCCCTAAGGCACGAGTACCCCAAAAGAGGCAGATCCATCTGTATCTAGGTAATTCACAAAGGAAAGAGACCTACCTTTTTTAATATCACCAGTAGAACTCACTGGTACAGGATACACCTGGGCAAACAGTCATGGGATTTTTCTGAAAGACCTGGACTCTGAAAATACTACAATCTGGCCTATTAAAATGAAAAGGACTAAAAATTTGTCAAGGTTAAGGCTGTTCATCTGCAGGGTTAGAAAATGCTTTTTATCATCTTCACCTGCACCCTTACCCATCCAAACCAAAGGCCTGGAAAAAAAATTGGCACGTTCCCTTTATTTGCATTTTGTTCTTCCTTTAAATGATTGTTGCTGCTTTCTGCCAGAAGGAGTGCACAACATGAGGCAGATCAGAGGTCATCTCCAGTATAATTCCAAGTAATTTGTGCATGGTCAGTAAACACCATTGTTGTGCAACATCATGAGGGATGCATACCCTACAGGCTTAAATATTTTCAAACAAGAATTTGGGACTGCAAGCATTTATGTCCATCATTTTTAAAAGTCTCTGAATTAGTAGGAGCCTACACACTCCAGGCAGATGCATGTTTTGGCATGAGCAGCTGCTTCTTACTGCATGTGACGACTGCTTAACATGGGCTTGCAAATCCGAGTGCAATTGCAAGAACAGAACAGAGAAATGGCTAATAGTCACACAGCATGAGAGCACCAAAGAATTTAACTTGTGGGCTTTGGTGAATAAATACAATACTTTTTCATCAAGCTTTGCAAATACGGAAAATCTGAGAGAATCCTCATGCTTGGAAATGGGGCACAGTGATCACTGGAACAGAGGTAGTAAGTGTAAAAAGAGAGAAATAACAGTAATAATAGACTGTTTTAACAGGGAGAAAACAAAATGCATCATAAAACCCTAAAGGGCTCTATCTGTAGTCCCCCATCAGAAAGAAAGAAGCTACTCAACAGTGCTTAATGGTATGTATTTGGCTTTGGAATTTTTTTCTGCCAGAGAGCTTTTCCTCTGTAGTAAATTATTTGCAAGATCCTCACTTCTTTATATACAGCTTAACTGAACCTTTGTGAAAAACCTGGATAGGGCAGAAAATGCTGGCTCACAGGAAAACCCTGAAGAGAGTAATACACTAATGCTTGTAACAACACGAAGCTAGACGCTGAATGCTGCAAAGGGGGTTCTTGTGCATGAGACACGAGGGGACTGCATCTGTCATGAGACACTCTCAGAATTGATACACAGAGGGCAGCAATGATTACAAATTGCTGTAATCAGTATACTTTTCCTGCCTTTTGTTCGGGAGTGTCACACAGCACAAAATTTCAAAGCAAAGTACTAATACATCTCCATAACGACGATAGCATCAAATTGTGGGGACGGGGATACTGTTGGTGTGAAGATTCACGTTGGGAGAGATAAGAGTACACTCAGAGAGAAACTTAGTGCAGCACTGCTAAACAGCTGTGTTGGAAAATAATTCCTTGTCTTGCAATTAAGAACCGATTTCCACTGAAAACACACAGGACATTGGGTTAATAGATTTCTTTAAAAGAAAATCTGTTTTGGCTAGCAAAACATTAAAAGTGAGGAACAGCTGTTTCGTCAGTGAGGACAGATTGTATGGAAGACTCAAATATCAAACCACAAATTAAGCTAGCATTTATTTCTGTTCTATTTACATTTTCAATAAAAGTAAGTGAAATTGCATTCAGGAAAATACAGCATACCACAGAATATAACACAATCCCAATACTAGCCTGTTTATAAAAAAAATAACTCAAAGTTCTCAATATTTTACTTTATATTTCGAAGTCATAATAATGCATTTTGCTCCATATTGGAAAAGCACATCTTTAGATGATTTTTCCCATTTACAGGCTTAGCAATTAAAAGCACACTAGATGAAAAAAACTCACCATCCATGAACTCTGTACACAATGAAATTCTGTTTTCGACAAAAAAAGCACCATAAAATCCTATGATATATGATGAGTCACACTGGAAAAAGAAAGGAAAAAAGAAGCCTGTTTTAAACATTTCTGTAGGATGATTATTTTCAAGAATAATTAAAATGAGAAAAAATGTATACCTTATAAAGAATTTCTAACTCTGACATAATCTGTTTCTGGAGCTCCAGTGTTATATCTAAGGGTATGACCTAAAAAACAAACATCAGACATACAATCAGCTCTGACATGAAAGGTAAGTGAATGACTCAAAATAAAACAGAAGACCTATGTATTAATTAACCTTACGTGAGAAAAGGAATATTTTAGTAGAGCCATGGGCAAAGAAAGGAAGCAGAAGGACAGAAGTATTCACTTTGGAAAGTCAGCTGCAAACAAACTAAGCTATGCAGCCAATTTTACCCCTGAAAAGTTGTAAGGTTTGCGGTTTATTTGTTTGACCAACAGATGAGCTAGAACTTGAACACGAGCCTGACACGTAACGCAAAGAGGGGGCTGGTCGATCCGCGGGTCTGTAAACTCGGAGCTGCCGCTTATTCACCCATGGAGCAGATCACCGCCCAGCCCCGTGCTGTCTCTCCTTGTCTGCCCAACACCGACTCCTCTTGCTACAAAGACATCTTGTGAAAAATTCTGGAATGCTGTGACCTTGGTGAACGTGCTGATTTTAACTTTAAGAGCTAAGTGAGTACTGCGGTATCAAAAGTATATCAGAATGTCTCAATGGTGCCCTAAAGGAGTGTCAAGAGCCATCTCCTAGCACCGCTATTCCAATTTCAGTTTAATATTTACCCCCTTTTCTAACATAAATTCCTACTATTGTGTATTTTTATGAAACATGCACTTTTTTTTTTTTTAAATATACAGAATAAATGCAGATGGTAGCAGATGGTACAGATGCTTAGGTAAGCACCACAAAAGCATTCCTGAAAATGACCACAAACAACCTGACTTTGAGCGCTCAGCAGCCCAGCCCAGCCATCCACTACTATGGTTATCTGCTTCTCTCATCCACGTCCTCGTTTCTCGTCGCTCTGAGCGAGGCTGCTGACCAGGACTGAAGCACCGAGAGCTGCCAGGAAGGTGGGCGCAACATCTACAGCTACAAGACAGACGCTCCGAGCAAGGGCTCTGGGTCTGCCAGAAACACCTTCCCAAAGACGTACGCTTGCTGCAGAGCACTGAAGTGGCAAAATGTAGATTAACCCACGCACCACGACTCTGTCTGATGTCATTACTTTTCTAAAGTCTTTTCACTAACACCTGAATTTTTAAGACCACAAAACTTTCTTCCATCTTCTCTGCAGTGCCACCACTGCACTCACAGGCAGCCAGAGAAGAAAAGTCTGTCCTTGGTAGCCAGGAGCAGGGCCAGTGCTGAAAAGGTGACTTTTAAAAACCGTTCTTTGCCACGACTATCGGAAGACTTGCCCACTTAATTCTAAGTACTACTAGATAAACCAAAACGGACTCTGAATGCATTTAGCCAGGCTCGGTCTTCTATCATATGGTATTTCACAGTTAAATACGTTAAGCTAAAGGAAAACAAAATATAGTCGATTTGCAGAATTAACAGAATAGACATTATAGGCCACATATACTGCTGACAAAACAAAATACAGAGAGAGCATTTCCAAACACATTTTACAGTATCAAAATCTGTCTAACAGAAAAAAACGATAACCTGTTTCTATCAAGAGTTTGCTTTAGGGTTATTTATAAAAGCTGTCACTGAACTAAATTGTAAGTGTAATACAGGGCTGCCAAGAAACGTTTAACACACTTGTCTAGATCAATAATCATTTGCCAACAATATTCACTTACATTTTTCCAGCGTGAAAAACTTAAAATAATTTCCTGGAATACCATCAGTTTTACCCACTGAATATTAACAGAATTTAATCTTGTCAACAGTATAAAATTAAATTTTATCTCACTAAATTCTATTCACAGTGAGAGATTTCCCTGCCTTGTTCACTGTGAAGGCTTCACCGACCCATACAGTGACTAGTTAGCATGATCAGTGTCAAATACATCACTGACACGCAATCAACCAGGACCTGGCATGAAGAAAGGTCTCTGGCTGATTTGCATTAACCATAATTACACACAGACCCTGCATTCTAATAGCGATGATAACCTGGAAAAGCAGAGCTATCCAACCTACCGATGTTCTGGATGCTATAGGGTAGAGCACGTACAGAAACACACGCAATGGTATGGCAAGCGTACATCACCACAAAATAAATTAGGCGAGTCTACTGTCTCCCTTCCTCCGCATAACTATTACACAGAAGCGGTTTATTCCATCTACACATGCATGGCTCGTATGACTTACGAAACTGGAGACATTCCTCTGATGTCAAGGTTGGAGGAACCTTATGCTATTTACAGCACTGAAATAGGGGCAGAAGGAGGAAAAGTCTATCCAGCACTGCCTTAATCTCCACTTGTAATCTCCACTGTCATACTCCTTTTGCGTAGTTTCCAAGCATATTTAGAAAATGAAATTTTAATGCAGGAAACAACTTCTGTATGTGAGCTACCAGTGTAAACGTGGGATGGGACAGCGTTAAAGCAAGGGAAGAAAAGACTCCTCAAACCCACTGCTACTGAGGAAGAAGCTGTGAATAAGGATTTGGCTGCAACTTCCACAACTGTAACACAGGTAAGCAAATGAGATGTGGCTTTAAACAAACCTTTCCCAAATGGCACCTTTGGAAAGAACTTTGCAGCAAAAAGTCACTTTGTGGTTTTCTCAGGATTGCTGGGAGCAGAAAAGTGAAACTGAATTCATCAAGCATAAAATAACTTGCTGCGAGCTCGCACAGCACTGCTCAGCACCGTCGGGAGCAGAATTCCATCCAAAGGCTGCATTGGAAGCCACGAACAAGTTGGGGGCTGCGCCTGCTCCCGGGTAACCCCAGCCCCGGGGCTGGCCGCAATGCGGCCGGGGAAGAGGGGCCGGCAGCCCAGCGCCCGCACGGCCACGGGCCCGGCTGAAACAGGGCCCCCAGGCAGAGCTGGAGAAGGTTGGCCCGCTCCTCGCGGGAGAGCCGAAACCAACCCCACGTCTCAAACCGCAACAGCGGGCTTCCCTTCGAAGGCAGCCGAACGATGAAACATCACGGCAAAGCCAGCTGAGTTCCTGCCTAAAATACAGCAATCTTGAAATTGCTTAGCACTCATACAATGCAAGTGAACTCAATGTACCTAACATTTCAAGTGAAAAGGGTTAATTTTCAAAAGAGGAATACCTGAACATATTTCCTCTGCTCTCCACTACACCTCCAGGACAAATAAGGATGAGTTGTCAAGTTAAATACAAGCAGTCAAGTGACTGAATTATAATTTACTCTGTGCTCAATTTAAATTAGTGTGAGGCTATTAAAATATACAGTATAAATACGGCAATTCATCACAAGCTGTCATGGATGACTTCATCTATTTGCTGGAGTGGCATACGTTCCACTAAAGGGAACGAGAGCAAAATCACAGGTCAAATTAAGCTGCTATTCTGTTTTAATTCACTTATTTAATCTGTGCCGACATAATTGTCTTTTACAGTATGTACAACTCAAAGGAAATTTGGGAGTATTATAGTCAGTATACAAATGATTAATCAAATGGTCCATTTAAATGCTAGCTTAAGAGCAAGAGAAACTAAAAGCAGTTGAAGAATGGCAATCAGCCAGCGTATGCTCACAGTTTTCATTTGGATTTTTTCCTTCCAATTAGAAAAAAGTTACATTAGAAAATCTATTAAATTTTGCGTGTTATCTAGCTGTAAAGTTTATATAAAATATGTAATGACACAGATAGCTTTGGTCTATAATATAGATACTAGCGTTGGTTTGTTTTCCCGTTCAATATATTTGCAAGATTAACTACCAGCTGATAGCATTTCAATCAACAGGTTTTCTGAATGTTGTCTTGTCGTATCAAATCTGTATGCTATTGTCAAAAAACAAACCAACCAACCAACCCAACAGAACTCTGCTTTCATTCCAGTGATGTTGCTATCAGCGTGGTAATCTCCTGTCAAAACAACTGATCCTTGTGATGATCTTGTCAAGATGCAGGTACGACTATCCTCTTTTTATTGCTGGGTATGCTGAGCCGGAGCTGCATTAAGTAATTTTATTAATAGAGCAAGCCAGCACGATCGCTATCATAGCAGGTTTCCTGATCTCCAGCTTGTGAGCGTGTTATTTTAAACTATGATAATACACACATGTTGGTGCGGTATTTCTTCTGCAAGCACACTGAAAAAAATATAATTGACAGTGACGGGACCACCAGGGGTAGTGTCTACACAGAGAATCCAGTTTCCCAAATCTTCAGGATGCTAATTATCCACGAGGACTAACCAAACCCTTGGACTCTAAGGGAAACAAGAAGGTGGAATTGCAGGGGGGGAAGAAGGCTTTTTGCCACAGGGAGGTGATTTCAATTAACCTTGCAAAGGTTGAACTCATTTCCCCTCCTGCCGGCGCAGTTTTGCCCTTGCTCGCTCCACCTCCTCTCCAGCCAGCTCCGGGGGCACCCACGGCCCCACCGCGGACACGCGATGGCTGGGGCTGGGGGGCGGCGGGCAAGGCCACCACCGGGCAGAACTGGCACGGAAGCACACCGGAGAAAAGCGGCATCCTCGTGCGACCCCAGCACTTAGGGGAAGAGCTTTTTTTGTTCTGCATTGGAGGTTGTGATAAAAACATATTTCTTAATATTAGATTAGCTGTGCTTTTGTGCCTATTGCTACTTGGAGAATTCCCGTCTTATCCTAACTGCTCTTGACAGACTTAGGAACAATGAATACCACCTGGAAAGACTTCAAGTGATATTTATATTCCATACAACCACAAGTTATTTGGATGTTATTTAAGTTTCAATTTCCATATTTTTGACATGTAGAGAGTGAGTTCAAATCTGGTAGCAAGCATTTGCTTTTACTCAACTCATAGGAAACTTAAAAGCATTTCTCCCAGTGGAGAGCAGGGATTTGTATGATCCTCAAGGAAAGCCGAAACACGGGCAGAATCTCATTTTAGTAAATTATACATGATAAGAACTACTGACAACCTGAGTTCAAATCTGAAAGTTACCCATATATGTAAATACTTTCCAGGAAAAATAAATGCTCCATTTGAAGTCTTACTATCATCTCACGTCACTTAAGACCAATTCTGCTCACAGCAACCAGTTCCCATCTACTCTTTCTCTTGCCCCCTTCTCCTGCCTCCCACATTCTTTCTAACTCGGTTATACCAGAATTCAGTGACTCAAAGATGGGAAAAAAGACAAATGAGGCAAAACACTTTTACAGATGTCCAAGTAATTATTCTACAAGTTATATATTTTTAAACATACCTTTTTTGATCCCAAACTATTAAATAGAATTATATGATTACTGCAGTTCATTTGTTTTCCCAAAGTCTCTACCATTTCAAGTTTGAATGAAATCATCAAGTTAAAAAAAAAATAATAGTTTCATATCTACAAAGTCACACATCAGTATTTTATTCTACAGCTTAATTGCATTAATGATTTAATTCTAAATCACACAGGGGTTGGCATGCTGTAGTCATGGGTGCATTATTAGTTTACCACAGCTTTAGCTGAACTTCAGATTAGACTGGTACTTATCTGGCACACATAACACTACACTATACAGCTGCACTGCTACAAATGGTAACAGAAGATATAGATGCATACTCCATTGTATAAAAACAATTGCAGGGGGGAGGAAGAACATTAAAATAAATAAACCTGTTAAAACCACAGAATCTGCTAGGAAAACATAGCACCCTCCCAAAGAAAATAGGGAAATTCTCTTTATCTAAAAAATGAGGTTGCAGAGACCACTCAAGAATACACCCTTGGGGACACAGTGGCATAAGCAGAGAGCTGTAGAGGCTGACATCCTGCGACCTTTCCACCCCATTTCTGTTACGCCAGGCTTCGGGAAGGTGAAGCAGGATCTCTACCAGCCACTAGAGAGGCTTTGTCCCGGTGGCACAAACCACAGCTGCATTTGGACCTGACCACGTAACCACCAGGAAGACGCGGTGGTGCAGACACGCAGCGCCAAAACAATTCTGCAGCTCCCGGCGGGTGAAGCCTGGACTCTGGCAACTCTGTGCTCATTTGAGCTTACTGGATTTATGTACTGGAGTTTTCCTGCATAAACAATGTGGACTTTAACACAATAAAGCAAATTGAGATCTAACCATCAGAGGGAGGGGAAGGAAACTCAGGTCAAGAAAGAATGGAGGGAGAGAGAGGGAGGGAGAGAGAGAGAGAGAGAGAAAATTACTGTAATATCTTACCTTTACTGCTAGTATTTTTCCACTAGGGACATGATATGCCCTGCATGAGGGAAAAAATTAAATAACTTGAGATGACATAAAATTACCTCTATACATATGTGTAACATGTATATACTAATTTCACAGAAAAATGACTTAGAGTAAAATGTATTAACATTTTACTGCAAAACAATTTTTATATAGCATTTCTAAAGACAGACCGTGATGAAAACAATTGATCTGCAGAATGAAACTGTTTAGCAGGTTTTTTACATCTGCATGTTTTACACAAAATCTATACATTGAAGACTTTGGTACAGCATAATAGCAAGCTTACAGGTACGAATTCATCCACTTTCACATTTTGTTTCAATGACACAGTTATGATATATACATTATTCAGAATCTTAAGAAAAAAACAGGTTCTGTTGCACAAGCTTGCCAATCGCAAGGGTGTTTTCAGCAATAAGACAATGAGATGCACAGCTATATCAATTAAAGTGAAGTAAAACAGATGACAACTGATTTCTTTATCAAAACCTAAGGACCCGCAGAAAATATTTGTGAAATGAACTTTCCACATTCATATTTATGATTAGCATGTGTGTGCGTGTGTAAGGTTAGCGTGCATTAGTGTTAAAGCTCACATATACTCAAAATAAATTTCCACAGTAATTCAAGAGCCATTTGTCTTAATTTCTGAACACAAATATTTATAATTGGCTTTTTAAACAGTGACTTGTGTATTCCTAAACATAAACTCATAAGAAAATAAAAGGTACAAGAAAAAAGTCTACTAAATATCCAATGTAATTTTGCATAAAACCAAAACCATTAAAGGTTTTCCTCTTCACTAGTTTTATTGTCTCGTACTGATTTATGACACTATGCACAGTAATGTCATATATGTGGCACTAACTTTAAAGAATTATAATATTTTACCACCATATACCTCTAGCAATTATTACTGAAGAAAAAGCTTAATAGTTTTTTTCCACATGCAAAATCATGCATGGTACACAGTGAGTCTGTTTATCTTCTTTATAATCCTGAGTGCTTATCGAATTTTTGTTAGAAGCTTGGAAGCTTCTAAAAACTTCACCTTAATTCAAGAACTCCTGGATAAACATTCATGTAACTGAGTGGCATTAGCTTTTAGGAACAAACATGGTTTAAAGAAGCATACCAAAATCAGTGTTATCTAATGTCAGTATAACACGCAAAATGCAAAACCATCAGGTGACGCTCTGACAGACTGGTAGCCGAACGCATAATCGATGAATCAAAGGGAGGAAATGAACTCTGCTGTAACCATGGGTGAATCAACAGTGGCAAAACGTTATGGGCTTAAGATCAGCAGAAATGATAAGAAAATGAACAGGTTGAGATAGCATGCTTAACATCTCTTAGCTTAATATGCACTGTGCTGGACAGTTTGGCAACTTAATTAGCTTGTCAAGAAAGCTGATCTTTTTTCCATAAGAGAGATCTCCTGTTTCCAAGTGAATTAAAAGGGAAGACTTGATTATTTAATTATGATGCACGCTAATTCATCCGTGGAAGTTTGGGTTAAATTTCCAGCAGAGGGCAGATACCTGGTTTGGTTTACAGAGCACTGACAGTACCAATTTAACATTTAATTATCACTGAGAATTGGATCACAAAGGAGATACCATGCCCATGGGTACAGTGTGTCCGTTGGCTTTGCAAATGGCACGCTACCTGGGAGGAAAGGAATTTGTTTACTCTGGGCTGATATGGCATCTCAATTGTCCTGACCTTCCTCAACACAATAACTGCAAAGTGATTAATGGAGTCTGAATAGGAGCTTTGGTTACACCAAAAGACAACCGTACACCTCTGTAGTGTTTTAATTAAAAGCTAACACTTCAAATTAGTCTGTAGTTGCTGCAGTAATTACCTGTTCCAATGAGTGTGTAGGGAAAACGCTTTTGTTAGATATTATGTAGAACTGTAAGTTGGAATTGATCATTTTGGTTACAGTCAGCACAGCTAAAGCCTGAAGATTTAGCACTGTTATGTAGCTTCAGAAGGATAAACAAAAAAAATCCCACAGAATAATGTGCACAGCATGACGAAAAACATACTTCTTGTGCATACTGCACCCATCAGAAAGTCTGTGGATGTCTATGAGGAGATTAAACTAATATTCACACTCTAAATAATGTGAAGTCTCAGCTCAAGGGTCAACCCTTACAGATTTCAGTGTCACCTCCAGAAGTAAGTAAACAAACTCGTTGTTGTAGAACCAGATCATTAGATGAAGCAAAACAGCAAAATGCAAAGGTTCCTCAGCAATGCTGTACATCTCAGTGAACACACACTTAAAATCTTCCAGGATGGGAGGCAAATGATGTTGCCTAATAAACAGCCACAACAACTCCTCTCGCTAGGAACACGTTTGAGCAGTGCCTAACAGCCAAGACAAGTGAATGTTAAAGACGAGTGAGAACAGCCGCTAAATAGCTACTGAACTACTCAAAGACAAAAATAAAAAGCAGAAATTAACAAAAACAAAGAGCAGAAATTAAATGCATTGAACACCTTGCCCTTCACACCTAAGACGTGCATAGTCAGACCCGTTTTTCAGTTGCCATTCACTCTGGGGATGAAATTCTGCCCCGCACATCCCCCTGACCGGAGAGCAGGGGCAGCGGGGCTCACTTTTGACCCACTGTGAAAGCTGTAACAGATGGTTGAGAATAGGTGGCGATTGTTGAGAAGCAATTGAAGAGGCAATATTGCACCACAGATTGCCAACTTCTGCAATCAGAAGTTTAAAGAGTCAGTTTGAACACTTGATGCCAGTGTCAACTATTAAAAAAAATATAAAAGTTATTATTGAAATGCTGTTGCAATTTACTGGTTCCAGGAAGCCAAATCCTACGTGCATTTCCCCTTACCTTTCCATCTCTTACTTAAATTGTGAGTTTACATGACAAATGCAATAGCACAGATTGCTCTTTTTCCTCTCAGGAGAGGAAGCTCCTTGCAGACAGTGGGACAGATTAAGAATAGATTCTCATGCACAGCCTGATCCAGATCCCACTTGGGTTAATCAGAGAAATTTGATGTTTTATTATTTTAAGCACAAAACAGAAATGCTATGAGACTAATAACCATCATAATAACGTTCTCCACCAATACTAAAAATACTTTTTAAGCATACATTTAAAAATAATGATGTAGTATTTACTAAACTACTAGAAAACACAACAGCAATCACACAATTCATTCAGTGCCTAATCCAAATGATTTTTTTTTTTTAACTTAAAAAGACAGTTGCTAGTTATTGAAGCCGCAACATTTGAAGGCTGAGGATAATGATTAAAGTTACTAAAAAAAAAAAAAAAAAAAAAAAAAAAAAAAAAGCAGAGTTCAGGAATCCATTTTGGGATACCAGTCTTACAAGATGATGCATTTTGTTCAAATTCACCAAGGTCTGACTGAAACCACTTGCTGTGTGTCTGTAAGAAGACTGGATAGTGCAAAAAGTTGTAGATAACTAAAGATGTCACTACAGGTCAGCATAAAAGTGAACAGTAAAGTCTAACAGTTGAAAACTGCATCTTAGTCTCAGAATACATATGGGGAAAAAAATAATTCATACTGATTTTTCCCAGAATATGAAAAATTTTCACAAACTGTTCTTTCTTGATGCTCAGACGTACATTTTCATTTGTGTCCAATACAGATATGGGACTGAAACTGCACTTGATCAAGCAAACCAATTTAGTATTGCCAGATGAGGAGAGATGTGATGAGCAATATGGAGGAAATGCAGGTGCACCCCTTATAAATAATAGCAGTAGCTTGTGCAGAGACCCAATTAAGAGACTGTTATTTAATTAAGACCAAGTTTTAATAACTCAGATGAATAATTCTTTCCAAAAACTTCCATAGGTTTCACAAGAGGAGGAAGGAATCTTCAGGGAGGATGGAGGAAAGCAAGCCCCAGCTTTCAGACCATCTCAGAAAAACCAAACAAACGACTGCAGGATCAGAGACGGCGTGGTGCAAAGCACTGCACGAGCTGAGGAGAAAGGGAAGAGCGGAGCAAGGAAGCTGGAAGCCAGACAGGCAGAGGCAGAGTTCGGGGGCCCTCGCGCCCCGGCGGAGCGCAGCGCGGGAGCCGCAGCCGGCATGGTGCAGGCGGCCGACGTCTCCTCCGGGTGGCTGTCGCGGGGATGCGGTGCAGAGCGGTTCAGCACACGGTGAAAGCAGGATGGAGGCTCCAGGAAGCGCGCACTCTGAAACACTGCCACCGGGGAGAAGAAATTTAAATCTCTTCCTTCACGCTCCCTTTAGAGTTCTTTATTCAGAGCCCTCTCCATCCATTACAATGAACAGCTTCTAAGCAAGACTGGCAAAGCTGTATCAAGTATTTTATTAACCTTGACTATTAACCACATCCCTAGACATTCAAAGCCCTGAAGGGACCCAGGCAAACCAAGTCCTTTAGCATAACTTTGTCTCCTCTACTCTGAAAATCAAGAGCTGCCCTCAGGGAGCGCCGCAAAGGCAGCTCGCCCAGCTCCGTGGCAAAAGCTGGGACATTTGGGGGAATATGACGGTGTGAGCGAGCGTGCACTCTGCTCGAACAAAGCCCTCCAGCTAAGCCAGAAAAACTTCTGATGGACTGTGCAGTACAGTGTGTGCATCCCTTGTGTTCCAGAAAATAAAAATCAATATAATGGAAAACTAGAATAGGGCTTTGGGGGAACTGCCAACTCCTTGGCATCTCTCCCCTCCTTATAAGAGAAGTGCTTCCACAGGAAAGCAAATTAAAAAATGAAAGCGTCAGAAGCAGCTGCTTTCTGTTTTAAAGAAGAAAAAAAAAACAGGTAGCTGAATTTCACATTGCCTGCTTTGTTCTTCCCCAGGTATACAGCAAAGAAAGACAAAGGAGAAATGTAAGATGCTTTGGAGCTCAATCCTCTTTATGAAATAAATCACAGCCCCTCCTAATTTCTAATGCTAAAAATTTCACACACTGAATAGGGATAGTGAGTTTCTACAGCGCTTTTATATACCATACTTCAAAAATAAAACAAACAAAACCAACCAAATAGAACATGCACAAGCTTCTTTATAAATAGTTTAGATGTCAAACAAAGAAATTCTCCCTTGTAACTTGCTAAAACTAACAATTTTATATTCTCCCTGTGAGAAATTTCACCTAAAAGCACCATGGGGAGCTTCATTACTTGCTGTGATTGTGGTATAATTTCTTTCAGGGCAAAGAAAGAACTTCAGGTTTCAACATGCAGGCACTCGAGAGAAACAGCAATTTTCAATTTGTTTTCTCATTTTTAATTGTAACGCATTCGCCCACATACGAGCAACCTAAGGATGGTCACATCAGAAGCACTGAATGATTATGCAAAGATCCTTGAGCTTTCTCAAACAGCTTTTCCTAATATGCAAATGTTTTCAACTTCGAGCTAGATTTAGTATTATCTAGAAACTCAAAACAAATGCAGTCTCTTCCTAGAAGAAAAAAATCATTACAATTATTACATCATGCTACAAATGCTGATGCAAAAAAGCACTGAAGAAGCCTGCAGCAGCTTACTACACAGAAGATCCTGCTTCCTATCTGTTCACTCTGGCCACCAGGATATATTTTTCTACTTTTCCCCCCAATAGCCACAGAAACAATTCCTAATCAATAAGATATTCCTTGGCAAGACCAAATGATTCAAGGGAAAGCCATGACCTGTGTGCTTTGCCAATGAGTCAGTCCCTTCCCTTCCAAGAAATATAACTAACATCAGCAAATATGACAAAATGATATACTGACAGCACTGTTACGTTAGTGATGTGACTGCAGGAAGCAGGGGAGCAATGTTCCCTTCTAGTCAAGGTACCACAGAAACTTATGGCTAATGCCACAAACGTAGCTCTGTTGCAGTTCTACTGGCTCACAGGAAATGTTGGTGTGTCCCTAATTGTTCTGCTAAACGATGCTTTTAATACAAGTGCTGCTTTCTGCAGAACCACAGAAAGCTGCGTTTCACCTAGCCCATCCTGCCACGTGGAGAGGGACAGCAGCGGTGCCCGAGTGTCGTCCAGCGCTGTGCTGGAAGTCTCCAGGATGGAGATCCCCCGCCTTCCTCGTGCCCTGTTCCAGTGCTGCACCCTTCTTGTGAACTTCCCACATGGCAAACAGAGGCCAAAAAGTAAAAATAAATAAAAGTAAATATTTCATGTCTTTTCCTGCAGATGCATTTCCTTCTGATTCGCTCATTTATCAAAAAATGCGAAGATACGGTTTCACTCAACAAGATCCGCAAATACTGTTCCATTTACCCACAGTACCAGCTCACCCGCAGTACCGCGATGCTGAGCTGCAGAGAAGTCCTCCAGACATCCTCCTCACTCAACACACAGAAGAGCATGCTCACAAAAGGCCTCGGACTTAGGGAGTGTATTTTCTACCAGGAATGCATAGACAGAGAAGCCCTAAGTTTCTTATTTAAGCTAAAAAGTTAACACAGAAAGTGATGGTTGTTAACAAGCAGCTCCTTCAGATGTAAGGGCACTAAATGAAGTCAAACTGAACATTTTCCTGCCCTGTGAGAAATAACCTAGAGCAAAATCACTGTGTCAGTGTCGCACAAGATGAATACAATTCTCTAAGTGTTCTGCATTGCAGAACGACATGCCAGTCACCAGCTGCAAACTATATGCAGCAAATCACCCACAGATTTGGTTTACTGTTAATTTTTCCTTTTTTTCCCCCCCTCTGTTTTCCTAGTACTGCCACTGTCTGCCGTGCTCCTGGTCAGACTCTGGCAGTCTAATGATAGAACTGTCACGTACTCAGATGGCCATCGAAAGAAACAGATTCAAATTGTTTCTAGGAAATAAACACTTTGACAGTTGTTGCCTTCTGCAATAGACAAACACATTAGCCTGACTCTCTGGCTGTTAAAACAGGAAATCCAAAGTGCACAGCAGTTGTAAAAAGGAGCTTTTATGGGGACTGCGCTAGTTCAAACAGCAATCTACGCCAACCTCCCCACTATCTAAAATCCCATTACAGATGCTTGAGTACTGATTGCAAAATGATTTGTTGTTGAACTAAAAAACAAACCAGAAATACTTGTATCTAAATTTTAGACTTTTACAAATAGCAAAATTGGCAGTAGAGGCTGCATAAAGAAAATGTAGAATAGCAAAATGTCTCACTTAACCCATCTCTGTGGGAAAGAGAAGGCTTTGGCATCCAAGCCGAAGCACAGCAGAATGAATCCCTCACCTCTTTTACTCTGCAACCTACTACTATTTCCATCTGTTACCATTTACATCAGTCTTCCTTCTCCATTGCAACTACTCAGGGTCATCCTTTAAAAACTGGGTTACATGTCCTTCTCCTTGTACCCATCCCACTGCGACTCGGTCCCCATTCCTCAGGGCAGACCCGTACAAAGAACTAAACAGAGAGGGCTTCGCAGTCAGGCCCACACTGCTTGAGGAGGCTGCGGTCCCACCATCACCAGTACGAGCTCACTCACTGCCACAGGACCAAACCAGATCAGATGCAGACACAGTAATGTATTTCAGCTGCTGGTTTTAAACTAGCTGAAAGGACAGAAGATAGCAGAGCAGTCATAAGCTTAGACTGACATGGACAGACATCATCCGACACAGCATAAAGCCTGCCAGTACAAAGTAAACCCTTCAGAATTTTTGGAAGACATTTGAAGCAACAGAGTGAGCCAAAAAGCATGTCACATCCTATGGCAACGGTAATGTAGATGCTTGCATCTCTCCACAAGGAGACCTAAGGCTGGATTTTCTGCATTACCAAACCATTTGTTCACAGGAGATGTGTTCATGATGCTCCCACAGCGTAACAACTGTTAAGGAAACACAAAGCAGTTCAGTAATGACCAGTACTGGAAAAGAGAACTGTGCCAAGAAGGAAGAGTTTTCTCAGCATTCACTATAATACCTGAAATAGATTTTTCTTCTAATCATGGTTCGGTTTCGGGTAGGAAGCTTGCATGAAAGTTTTAGTTAAGACACAGCTAACATTTCCAAGAAAGCACTGTAATTCTGTTCTGCCCACAACGGGCCCTTTAGGAACCAGAGTGAATGAGCATTGAATGAAGTATCCAAAAAACACATTGCAACTCACAATACTGAATAAACAAATCCTCAATAGAAAACCCACAAGCACTAGATAAAGCCCTACCCCAAGAAAACTCTCAGCTGTGTGCGCCCCTGCCCCTGGAGCAGCACACGAGAGCAGCGTCTGCACTGCTCCTCTGGCATTGCTCCTCGCCGTCACCACTACCACAGCTGCAGTGACGCACGTGGAGGTGGCCACACGTCAGAAATGGATATGGTGGGCTAAGTGTTACGCTCCATGACGACCAGGGAATAGCTGAGCAGTTAGCTTCTAGCATTTTGAGTGAACATTTTGAAAGAATCTGGGGTGAAAAGATGGAAAAAAATCAGCATCAACCTCGATGGTGTGGTTGCACTCATTGTTCTTTACAGAGACATCAAACAGAGATTGAGGGGAATGTATGGAACAACATTGCTGGTATAATGGCAAAAAAGGATTTCAACATAAATACACATCCTTCTGTCCCTTGTCATCTCACATTCGCTTCTGTAAGCAAAAGCGATATTTACAAAAGTATTCTGTACGAGGGAACAGTCGGGGACTATAAGCTTGGCGTAACTTGGCTGCGGCAAATTCCATCAATTCTCTGCTACCCAGACTCCTATTTGTAACCAAGAAACAGCCAATATCGCCCAGCCCGGGGTGAGCTGCAGTGAAAATTGCCCTGTGCTTACACAACACCTCATGCACCAGCAACAAGAGCAAACTTAAATTTGCAGGGTTACTATTCGCCTAATCTTCCAAGCCATGGACATGCAATGCAAACAAACCAACTTTAATTTAAGAATCATCCAGTTTCTAATTAAACAGCCATAGGCAGCTGGCTGGATACATTTTAATCAGTTTCAATAACCTATTGATTGTATACTGAAGCTTAAAAAATTAAAAGTAAAAAGATGATCGGGGAATTGTCCCATCTCAGAACAACAGTAGAACCCTCTGTAAATAACTCCTCTTTTAACCATCAGCTAAATGAACACTTCAATACTGCAGTACAAAGTCTTCTGCAAAATTACTTTAACTAACAAGCAGAAATTTATCAGCTTCAGCCAAAATCAATGCTGAAATCAATTTGAACACTGGTTGTGTCTAAAGGGGCTCATTGGCAATTTAGGGAAATTACACCATGTAAATGCCTGTGCTTTAATTGAACAGTTTCATCAACTAGGCTGTGATTGCTGTCCATTCATTTATTTACTTTCACTGCAGCTACCATTCTGCAAAGGAATGGTTTTTGTCAGTCTTGAAGGAGGTACTTTATCTTCATTTTATGCACTTTTGTGCATAACAAATTTTACGAGGCAGGCAAGTGATAGCCGGGGTCAAAAGAAACAAGGGAACAGCAATCACTGGTCAGTCTTGTTTAAACTGCAATGACAATATGCAGAAATTTTGTGGGGGCATTTCTAACTTAGCCCAGCTATTATTGCTACAATGCTTTTCAGAGTGACTAAAAATAAAACAAAGTAACCACAAGAAACAGAAAATGAATGTAGTCAGGCACAGCACATTAAGGAACGTGCCTCCGCAGCTGTAGCACAGGACTGCAGGGAAGCGCGGATTTCAGACCTCACACGGCCGCGGATTTGCTGGAACACCAAAGCAAACACTTAACCTTGCTGTATCTCCTTTGTCAGAGAGGCACCAGCACCGTGCCGGGACAAGCAGCGTCGACGAAGCGCGGTGGGACGCCCCTGCGGGAAGCGAAAAAAAGCTGTTTTAAAGAAGACCGGGCGGCGGTGCTTGAGGATGGGACGCTGCGGACCTGGGCTTGGCTGCTGGCTCTGTTTGCTGCTTTGCTACCTTGGAACAGGTCAGCTCACGTCTCCGCTTACCCTCTGTTGTGTGCAGACAATGACATCAGACTCCTTTGCAAAAAGTGCCAAAAAATTGGTGAAGGAAAGTATTTGAAGATGGGGCAAATTATTACCGTGTTGTGGATTCACACAGAACACCAGAAATGAATGGAAGCCGAGACGAACAGAGGAGGCTATGAGAAGATGACGGCTCTGCTGAGGCTGAGGCTGCCTTCAGCAAGCTCTGCAAGAGGTGCACGACGGTTACTGTTTCCGAAGACCGAACCTGCACAGCAGAAACCCTCCTGTGGGAGCTCCTTCGTGACAGCGCCTGTGCTGGAAAAGCACCGGCCTCTGGCATGAGAAGCCGTGGGACGAGCCAGAAAGAGCAAACCTTGCAGAGCCACGGCTCCTCAAGACGATGATGAATTCCAGCTATTCCATCAGCATTCCAACAAACAGAGCTAAATCACCTCCAACTTCCTCGCTCCAGAAGTGACAACACTTTCCCCTGCTAATGTATCTGCAGTACAGTCGCAAAGCACTGTTTGCAGGCTGTCTTGAAGAGAGTTCAACTTTCCAGCTGTCTCGCCACGCGCTATGTTTAATGTGCTAATGGGGCACCCCAAGGTTGGTCGAGATGGAATAAAGAAACGGGCAGATGCTGGAATGTACAACTCAACCAAACAGCAGAATTGCTCAAGTAAATTGCTCGAACAAATTAAGCTTCCACACTCACCCGCATTTTCCCTAGCTATGCCATTCTTCTGGGCGGCACATCCCGAACAGCCACTTCTCTTCCAATCACTCAACTTAAAGTGAAGCCGTCTGGTTTAACAGCACTTTGCTAAGATGATAACTGATTCTCCCTTTTCTTCCTCCTATCCCCGGTAGCAGGTAACCTCACAAATTAAGTACAGCATCATTGGGTCTTTATGTTTATTACAGTACACAGAGCGTTATAGCTTGCTGCTATTGAAGACTCTAACAGAACCCAGAATATTTACATACCATACACAACGTTCACTTAAAAAAATCCCAGGCACACAAAACTCTATCCTATTCCTTAATCAAGTTCATTGAACATCTCCCTTCTCATTAGCTACAATTACAAAGCAAGAACTAGAAAATATGAGATAAGAGAAAAATATTCTTTTTGCTTGTGTATAAAGGAAGGAAACAGTGACACTTTAGGTATGCCATGTGAGAGACTTCACACCATAATTATCTGTCCGAGATCTACTGTGTAATACTTAGATGCAAAATGCACACTACTAAGTATTTTAGTTCTAAATAATTTAATGTAGCTACTCCTGGGTCTGGCTGGCAGAGTGCATACATCACATCACAAATCAAAATGTGAACCTTATTTCACTGAAGCAAAGGAGCAATCTCACCAAAACAGGGTCTCTCAGAGCTCTGCAGCCAATGACGGAGCTAAAAGACGCAGCAGAGAAGCACGGACTTTAAATGTCTTTTGGATATGCTAGTGAATTATTTTTCCTGAAAAAGCAATTCAAGTAAATACCCTAGATGCGCTGGTATATGAATGCTTTCTTCTGCTGTGAAGCAGCCCAGCCCATACATTCTCCATCCTACCAACTTCTATAAATTAGCCGATAAAAAATTGGAAAGTCTGCTGCAACGCTGGAAGGTTGTACAACTACCACTGTAACAGTCCCAGGTAAGGTACGAACCTCCATGAGATAAAGGCAGCTGAGATTTTCCAGGAATAAACAGCACTGGACTTACAACGCTCCATGGAAATTGGAAATCCCAGTTAATGGTGCACATAAACTACAAAAACTGGGAGACAGAAGAGAAAGGTACTGGGATGCTTTCGGCCTTTGTTACGGCAGATTCCATCACTTTGTCGACAATCTTTACTCGAGACAGACTGGAAGAATTTCTGCTTTCTGATTGTTAGTGTGTTTAAAGATACTTTTTGAATACACAGTTTTGGATCATTTCCATGTTCACACACTTTTGAATATACAAATAACCAAAAAGCAAGCATAATTAACTAAATTTGCCATATCTAACTCTATAATTGTTATCATTCCTTAATGAAGAAAAAAGTGTATCAAAAGGTAGGGGAAAAACAGGAAGTCAAACAACTATAAAATCCCTTCTCTTTTTAGAAAAGGAAAAACATTTAGATTCAGCAAGTTCTCACTAAAAATATTGCTATAAAGTATTGATTTTTTACCAGACTCAATTGACTGAAAAGTTGTTTGTATAGCAATATTGGCCGAGCCAATATACTGGAACAATTTTGCTACACACAGTAATCAAGTGTATTTCTAAAGTATAATTATACTGTCATAAAAATAAAGCTAAGATACCTCTTCTCCAAGCAATAAAACAGTTGCAGCTGTAAAGAACCCAAATAAATGAAATACATTTTCTAACTAAACATAGCGTCTTCCAAAGAGAACAAAAACACCTCTCCTCTCCCCCCTTAAGCCAAGGTTAGCATGAAAAGTGATCAATACTTCAATCTCAATAAACTATTTCAATAGTAGTTAATTCACATGGAAAGAGAGGCTGAAAATTTTTGCTCAGCGACCTGCGACACGCTATCTTGTTTGCTGAATGATGATAATATATCATTGCCATAATGGCTATGACTTAGTATAAAGAGCTAGAAAGAAAGAAAGAAAAAAAAGATACTACATACACACAGTCATTCTTTAAATTCAAATCAATACTACACACAGCCTCTTCTGAAACAAACCGACAGCATGGAATGCTGGAAGAGGAAAACAGCCAAACGTTTGCAATTAATTTTATTTGACAAATGTTCATTGATTTACTGGAATAAAATATATGTGGGCTGCTATCTATGACTAGCGCAATCCAGCCACCTGTAAGTATTCTATTTTGCAATTTCTTGTTGGCTTGTGTAGCACAGACGTTCCTTTGGCGAGGGACATCAGGCTCCCCCATACAAAGGGGCAGTTGCTCTGGTGTGGGAAGTTCTGTCTGCTTTTTTCTAAAGCACAGTAAATGCCAACTCCCTGCAACAACGGCAACCAGCAGCTCTCCAGGGATGAAAGAGTAAATTGGTACAACTCTTCAATCCAACGCAACAAGAAACAAATTTGGGAAGATCTGAGAGGAATGCATAGCCTCGGAGCAGCCCAGTTTTGGGAGAAAATATTTCATATTTATATTCTCCTATTATTTTTGCATTGCAGAGAAAGTCAAACTTCAGGAACGTGTAAATTATCCACACAAAAATGGTGCACGTTCCCTGGAGCTGTGAAGAATGATATTTGCACTGGAGAGAATACTGTGAAGTCACTGCAACTGCCAATTTAAAATGTGAACATAATAAAAAGGGAAGAGAAAGGTAGAAGTATTTCCCTGATACAGAAGAGGGCTCATGTTTTTACAGGTAAAATTTCTGACTTTCCCAAATTGCAGGCAACTGTGACACTCAAAAAACTTAATGAAGCAAATCACGTCAGCCCACACAAAGCAGCAAGTCAATGTAGAAGTGCCAGAAGTATTACGCATTCCCTCCTGTGCCATTATCCTCTGCCACTTGAATGTTCACACCTCTGTTCCTTCATCATTCACTAAAAGAGTCATTGTAAGAAGAACACATTTTTGTACGAATACTAAAAAAAGAGCTGGCACGTAACTATCCTACCCTTCAGATATACAAAGTCAAAAGGTGCAAGTTTGGCTTTACATAGCATTTTACCCAAACTTCCCATATGAATTTTACAAAATGTGAAATACATACTATGTGGCAGTATTATAAAAGAAGAGATATTTTTACCAACTTCTACACCTAAAGACACTGTACCGTTTTACAGACTGTACACACACAGCAAGTGGGGAGTACAGCTGCTCCTTGTGAGCAGGGCACACAAAGTTGACAAACAGACATTAAGTTCAGCAGGTTCTTAATGCAAAAGGACCAGCAAAGCACACGTTCGCTTGCCTTACTTTCCATTCCTTAGACTTTGGCCACTATCAGACACAGGATGAAGGAGAGAGACTTTTGGCACAACCTGCTACGGCCATGCTTATGCTGCTCACTACTTTGCATTGCTAGCTCCTTATTTCAGCTACCTCTCTAAAGAAGGTGACCCTAAGTTGGGTAACAATGACGTAAGTGGGTTTCCCCACTTTATGGGCTATTTCTCTTCCCTAAATGGCCCTCAACAGCCTTCCACGGGGATCACAGCACGTGGCCCTCCTTGGTGATGCTTCTCCTGCTCACGTCTATTCCTGGAGCTGCCATCGGTACACGGGGAAGGCAAGCAACCTTCCCTCAAACAGCAAACATCAAGAAGTCACTAACTGAGCTGTGAAGTTCAACACTCTCTCTTAAATCTTTCTTATTATAAAGTAAGCGAAGGACCTTGTTTCTGCCAGTTGCTTGGTCCAGGAATATCTTTCTACAAGAGAATGTGAATGAGCTTCATTCCATCAGCAAGGCTGAACTAATTTCTGAAGAGTCCATTCAAATACTAGTTTTGTCCCCTAAAGGTTTTGGAAGTCCACTGTCATTAAAACTTCTGCAAGAAGACCAAAGCTAGTTGTTTCACAATGTTAGCAGCCAATTAGAAATTAAATTAAATGCACCATAGCTTTTAAAACATTTTTTTAAAAATGTATCAAAGTTAAAATGTCTAAGGTAAAAACAAAATCCTAATGGGATGCTGGGTTACTGTATATGGTAAATAGCTCTCTGGAGGAAACCTTTATTACTCCCTCAGGGCTTTCTTACATAGTATGGATTTCTTAATTCCTAGTGGAATATTTTTCATACACCACTGCAGACTATTAAGTACCAGATATTACATTATGTAGTTTAAACTTTGCACTATGCATGAGAAAGACTTTGCTGTCAAGAAAACTATATCTCTGCTATTATAATCTTTACAATATTAAAATTAATACTGGCTGCAGGGTATGAGCTTCACTACCAAAATTTGGGGGAGTTTATCACTTAATATATTCATCAGCCTGCATGTGAAGCTGCTCATAAGGGGGGGAAGTCACTGCAACGGTGAAAGGGGTATTTACTGATTTTGAATTGCTAGAGAAAGGCAGAGCAATGGTGTCATCACGTCCCACTGGTGTCAATCTCAGTACCGGGCTAGCAAAGGGAGTGGTAAGCCAGCAAGAATAATGGTATTGCAAATACTGAAGGCAATTCATTATGCTTTAGGACATTTCAAGTTCCACTTGTGAACCATTAACTTGTTACCCAGGAGGGGTTCAAAGCTAAGTATTAAAAAGATAATAAAAATGCACCAGCCCTCACGGCACCCAAAAGCAGATACCTTGTAAATCTGTAGAGAATTCTTAAGAAGTTTATATTAAGAATTTATATTAAGAATTTCTTTTATAATCTTTTCTGCATAGCAGCAAAGGCCCACCTACATCTCACAACATATATAAAGTGGGAAAAAAAGAGAGCTGTTAAATTTTATTTTCAAAAATTTTAAGTGAAATTCAGCACTCACTTGTAGACTGTGCCTCCATTGCCATGACCGAGGATGTCTCGATACCGTATGTCTTGTTCATTCATCTCCACAAGAAAGAAAGAAAAACAAAAGAGATGTCATGCTGTGGATGGAAATGTCAAGGAAAAGCAACTCTAGGCCATAAACAACAAGCAGTCTGGGTCATTTCAAGTTCAGCTGCAAGAACGAGAAGATCAATACAACATTTGCTGTCCAATTTATAAAAGACGATACCAAGGGACAAAGTGATGGAAAGTTTAATGACAATTTGTTTGCCTGGGTCATTTCATTAAAGTTTGATAAAAGGTGTCAAAATGGAATGATATAATATAGCTGAAGAGGGTCAGGTCACAGATACTGATAGGAAAAGGGTCTCCAGAACAGCACATAACCAAAGCCAAAGTTGGAGGTGAATGGAAACAATCCAACAAAAAAATGTCATCTTGAGTATAGCTAGAAAAGTTCATGATTTATTCTGGAATCAGCATAACTGATACTAATTGAATGACAGTTCTATCAGAGGGATTGCTTTGCAGTGCTTAGTTTACATACCTGTTAACTAAAGCAAATATTCTGAAATAAAAATCGTCTTTAAACACTATGCAATAAAAAAGTAATTTTCCTTGAGATACAAATCAAATTGCGTGCTTCAATCTTTCTGCTCTCTGGGACAACTCTCCAGATATGAAGACACCCTCAAATATTCAAGCAGAATCCTGATACAAGCACCGTACATTGCAAATGCTGGAATCCAGGGTCTGGTAGAATTTTTGTAAGTTTATTACACATCACCTTGCTGGATGAGTGATTCAAACGAAAAACTACAGTTCAACCTTCTCATGAACAAATATGGTTATACTGCTTTTCAAGCTAAACCACCTTTTCAAAAACCACTAAAGACATTTTTGTAAGGCACATGCCTACTTGAAAAGAGATCTTTTAAGCAGAAAACATTCTGTATTGTATGCATTTTCTGTTCCAAAAAGATCTCCTCCACTGCCCGTTCATTGTAGATGACCAGGCAATTCCCATTTTTAAGTGATATTTTCCTAAGAATCTGTTACCAAATCATCAATTTGTTTCTATAAATTATGTATTTTCTGCGGTACCGAGTTAAACATTTCACATGAGTTGGCATGGCTGCCTAAAGACTTCTTGTCATTTTTGCATGTTAAAAGGCATCCAGAAGAATACCTAACGATATATTTGATCTGCTATCACTGATATGATTAGAGATCACGTAAGCATATCTGAGGTAGCTTTAAATTATCTATTTCAAGTACCACTAGCACCATGGTGAGAGCCACGCAGAGCTTGCCATAAGCTAACTATCTGTATTTATCCAACTTCTGAAATGGCTTTTAAAATTCAGTGGGGACATGTGCCCTTCAGTTATGTAGCCACGTTTAAGCATCCACTTTCATGCAATGTCAGTTGAGATAAGAGGAACTTTGCCCCTGGCTTCAGCTGAAACAAGTAAGTGATGGTAACAAGCTGAAATGCCCTGAAGAGTCAATACTCAGCATATCTTACCAGTACAAAATGGAACATTTACTTGATTTAAAATAGTATATTTTAAGGACAATAATGTTGAACTCCGAAACTCGTGTTCTGTTCTTTCACTATCTGAAAGAAAAGCAAGCTTGTTTCTCACAGGAAATACTTTTCTTCTATGCATTTCTTCCAGTGAGAAATCTCCAAGTTCTGAAAAAATCAGAAATACCTCAAAGCCAAAGTTGACTCTACGTTATTACTTATTTGTAGTTAAACCTGGGTCAGATATCTTAAGATGGTATGAAATGGCCCGTTCAAGTATCAAGGTTTATGATGAAAATTAAAATTTATTTTATTACTGAAAACCATCTCGTTTATTGCATCAGTCAGAAAATACAAATAAAGAGACAAAAAGATACTTCATAAGGAACAGTAATTCATGAATGGGGTTTAGCATACATAAAGAATCTATATGGGGTCCTTTTTCTAAAAATAATTTTGCTCAGACTGCAATACCCATTAATTTAAAGCACATACAGTGCTTAAGGATTTCTGCTCTCCTAAGCTAGATAGCTTTAATTCTCTACTCTTTGAGGTAACAACAAACACGTCTCTTTTCTATATTCCCAGCAATGTTCCTATAAACAAAACTCTGAAGAGAAATCGAATGAGTCCACAAAGCTATGAACATGCTTGTATCTTTGCTTCTTGGGGAAAAAAAAAAGAAGTATTTTTTGTAGATCCGCAAGTTACAAGCAACAAATTGAGCAGAACCAGAGACATAAAGCGTATTCTCTTTTCTCGTTCTTGCTAACTGGTGAAGGAGACAGTATTTCCCTCGCACCATTCCCTAAAAGCCACTGCCAAGAGCAGCTCTCCACCCCAATGCTGCACCACACTCACCCGCTGCCAGCCCAGGACCATTGCTGGTCGGCTCCACGCAACGGAGCAACCAGAAACCGGGGCTGAAACAGGGAGACTGGGGTGGAGCAAGCATCTGCCAGCAAACGCTGGAGAGATAAAGTGTGATTTACTGGCTCAAATAAAGATGCCAAAAACGTGTTGTGATTTATTTATTTTACAGGGAAAACTGGATTCTCAATTATAAAATGATAACATAACAACAATGAACTCGACGGCATGGGCTGGAGTATTAAACCTACAAAACCAAGTTTGATTGGATGCCAATATTAACGAAATTAATGACAAAGCAAAACAGACTTCAATTATGGATCAGCAAACAAAACATCCCTTGCTTATACCTGCTGTTTTTGAAAGAAATCAGTGTCTATCTCTTGTAAATCATTAAAAACAAAATGCTCAATTAATCCTTATTTTATATGTAGAGGCCTGACAGATGCAAACTCCTACAGCCATACCTTTGTTTTACGAATCGAAGCAATAATGGTTTCAGAAAGCAGTCACACTCTATGAGCAGACAATTGAAGAGATTTAGTAAATCCCACTTTATAGAGCAGAGACTAATCGGAAAACACAAGCCAGTCAAATGTTTCTTATGAACTGTTGACACTATATCAATGCTGAATCAATTGGTGGCATTTACTCTGAGTGACAGAAAAGAAATAAATATTTATATCACATCACCTATATCAATGAACCTAGGCAGAAAGCTATTTCTAACCTGTCAATATTTGATTATCTTGAAGAATCATGTCCCCTTCTTTTAATGATTAATATGAATTCCTTATTAAACCTAAATGGAAACTACTAGAGGGATATCATTATGAATGCCTGAAAGCTTAAACTGCCAAAAAATAATAAAAAATAATAACCCAACCCATATTTAAGTAATGATAAGTGTGACTTAATCCCCCAACAGGAGGAAAAGTTAAAAATACAACTAGAAACCTATTTCCACTTACGGATCTGTGACCAGATTTTCCAGAACAAAATGCATTTTCTCTTGACAGAAAGTAGTATGCAACTCAGAAAAGCAGGATAAGTAAAAGGTACTATTAAAACTTATTCTGAATTTTCTTTTGGTTTAAGTAACTTTTTTATGTAAGATTTTTGGTTCTTTTATATCTTTCTAAAATTCTACTACACAGGAAGAAATCTGTAACAGACTATTACGGGGCACACAACATACTCATTTCTATCGCTTAGAACAACTAAAATGCCCAGTTCAGTTTATGGATGCAATCACAAGAAAATGGCTTTTACTCACATTCAGGAATTCTACTTAATAAATAAATAAATAAATAAATAAAAATCTAGAAGGGAGTTAGTAATATTGGAGTAATTATCACACTTCATTTTAAAAGTTCAGAAGCACGCTGCTTGTACTTACATAATTTAAAGTTATCCATAGAAATAAGTTATTTAGCTATAATTTTGAAACACTAACAAATCTAGCCAGTAAAAATCTGTGAATATTAAACTACGTCTGCATGTAAGGAATACTGACAAGCTTGAAAATACATTTCCAAGCTGTATTCAAAGGATTCAGTGCCAAATAGGCAAGGTTGCAATACCAGGCTGTTAGACTCACATTTTAAAGGGGCACTCTCATCTATTAGACCACAATGTTACAGGTGATACTGAAGGACAAGCATGAAGACCAGCCTTTATCTTCTTGACACGCTCAACTACAACTACTTGATTCATGAAATGCCAATGAGGCTTGGAGAGGTCATTGTGTGAAGGCACTGAATACGCATCTGAGATAATTAAGATTTCAGCCTTCGAAACATGGAGGGGAAGTGAACAGCAGTTAAGAAAATCAATAAGAGTCTTTTATTTGCAGTGACACAGATGTCTCAGTCAATAGAGCCTAATAGGCAAGCTTGATCGCAACGGACAGGTGCCTGCCTCCAAGGCTATCAAAGGGCTTTCACTATGACAAACATTAAAACATATTTATGTTGCTACTGAAGAATCTGGGATTCTTTTAAGGTAGTTTAATTTAATGGTGTATATTTAAAGTCATTATACTACTGTGAGCCTGCCCAGATGCTCAGTTCAAAATGAGTAAGAAATGACTGCTCCGTTTATTCAGGACATCCACTTGTCCATCAACTTTTACATTAAACCTTTCACTTCTGGGTGCCAGAATCTGAATGCCTGGAGCAGGATGAGAAAGTAACAAGGCAGCTTTCTACAGCTTTGTTTTTTGTTGTTGTTTTTAGGCTTATTTGTGTGTTTTTTTTTAAAGAAGCTACAGCATAAGGGGGCTGCAGATAGTGCAGAGCAGTTCCTCACAGGAGCCTGCTAAATATTTAAGTATCTACTGCCCTAAAAATACAAAGGTCATTCTAGCAGAGCAGTTGACTTAGTTATTCAAAATTGATTAACTTTCTTCCCTGAAATTGTGGCAGCAGTGCAACATGTGTGAGGTACTTCAATCTATTTGGAGCTAAATCTGATTAGCACGTTTTGAGAAATGGGAAGCAAATTGCTATGCCAATCAAAGTAAATCAGGACACATAACTCATTCATATCATGAAGGTTTTCATAGTCTCTCCAGTTCTGTATTAAAAGAACACATTACAACTAAATGAGCAGTAAGCATCTCTCCATCTATTTGTGGTATGCCAGTCACTGCAGTACTAGGCAGTAACAAGACGTGCATGTAGCCGAGACCCAATTCACTGCACTTACCTGGCCATTTGCAAGTATTTTCTTCAGCTCTGCAGAAGATTTTTTCAAGCTGAAAAAAAATAAGAGGCAATTATTTTTAACTACTGTGCCATTTCACTCTACAAAATGAAGCAAAGACATACTGCCATCATACAAGCCATCAGGTTAAGTCCACAATTACATATTCTGAGTAGATTTAACTTTAGCAATGCTGACTGATGTTCAGTATAGCTACTCCTCGAGTACCTGTCCACAGTAGAAATGGAGAAGCGTGAATATTTAAGAGAAGCAATCTGTTTTTCACCTTTACATTTTCAGATGTGTGATGATACTACCCTTCGAGATACAACCTATCGTCAATTCAAAAAAAAAAAAGTAAAAAAGAAAAAGAAAAAGAAAAAATAGCCCCACACACCAGATGTTTCGAAAACAACAGGAAAAAATAGGGTTCACATCTAGTTTTCAGGTGTCTTATCTTGTTTCAAAACCCACTAAGGCATCATCCCTCGATAATTTCTAGAAAACTTGAGCAGAAGGGAGCGCCATCAATGATGCCTCACTACCTAATTGAAGGGGGATGAGTGCAGACTGTGACGTGCATCCATTCCAGGTCAACTGGCTGCTGCAGTCCACGTTCTTTTTCAGGAGAAGCTACTTCTGTGACAGTGGTCTTAAATTAGGCACAATGACCTGTATTATTTTTTCTAGTAAGAGAACTTAGTACTACAACTATCAGCTTGGTGTGTTTGCTAGGTAAAATTATTAATGCCTTCAAACTACTTCTGCCCGCTCCCAAAATACCTCTTTGCCTCCTTTCCTGACAAACTCCATTCCTTGCGCATCCAACACAGTAAACTGCCTGGGGAGCAGTATCTCTGCAAAACTTATCTCAAAGAGGCATTCTGCACTTATTACTGAAGGTTTTTTTTTTTTTTTTAAAAGTACAAAATAATATATTCTTGAAAGGCAAGCACATGTGTCTTGATCACAGATCATTATTAACAAGAACTCTGAAAACACAGATTTCATATTTGTTGGCTTTGTTCTTTAATAGGCCTCTTGTTCCCACGACTACTTTAAAGAAAAATTAAGTTTTCCAAGGAAACATAAGTTGATCTTGTCATCTTTCATGACTAACAATTTGTGAACATGAAACAAAGAGAGACTTTCAATTACTTCAAAAACAAAACTCATAGTGCAGAAGGTTTTGGAAGAGGAATGGCAATTAACCACCGAATAAGGTGACAAGAATCTTCTAGAAACCTCATTTTCAATGCACTTTAAGAACAAGCTCAAAGTACAGGAAGTACTGAAAGCCAAAGTACAGCAGCAACAGAAAGGAGCTTTATTTAGTTCAGTGATAAAACAGATCGGGAGAAGGACTGCAGCTCATAAAGTCATTCCTTTTCATTTTGTTTAAAAAGTCTCGGATAGGATCTTCACCAGTGCAACATGCAGAAAACCTTCCTCTAGGGAACGGGGGCGAGCTTTGCAGAGATTTCCACTGGGTACTGGCTCGGTTCCCTTTTCTCTCCAGTTACCAAAGCCACCAAAGGGAGCACCAAAACTGATCTGAGTGGTTCCTGAATCGGGCTACACGCCGCGTCCCGACTGCAGCAGGGCTGCCAGCCACACGGGGTGGCACCCCTCGTCAGCGGGGAGCCCCCTACCCCGCTCCCACCCGCACGGACGGGATTTGTGCGGCAGCACCAGAATGGGTTCCAGCACCTCTCCAACCGGGCAGGATTCGTGCAGCGCGACTGCCTCTTTGATCACGTTCATCTCTGTCAATTTTATTCAAAATGGTCTTAGAGACAAAAGGGAACGGCATGCCGAAGCACAGCTAAACGTGGTATTACATTGCATATGCTTATTAGAATCATAGAATAATTTAGGTTGGAAGAGACCCTCTGGAGGTTTCTATTCCCACGTTTCAAATATGCTCTTATTGAAGACAATGGAGGTAGACTTTTCTTATTTCCTTTTAAGAATACACATTTTTGTGCATTTTTTTTAGAAGTTATATATGTGTGTGTGTGTATATATATATATATATATTTTTTTTAAACATCATTATTGAATATAACACCTTCCTGTAACAGTTCACATAATAAAAGCCAGTTTATGCTCTAATATTTACAAACAGATCTGTGGAAAAAAAGAAAGAGTTCTCTTGCATTCTAAGATCTTAATATGGGTTTTGAAATCAGGACTGGAATCTGAAAAGAAAAATAAGAGAGACAGACTCGAAAACTTTGCTGAAACTATATGAAACAGGGCACTTACGCTGTTTAGATTTTCAAAAAAAATCTTACCCTACTATAATAAACCTACTGAACTGGGTATCAGATTTTAAAATCAAAGAATCCTAATGAGATAAGCAATGAAGACCTGAACACACAGACCTTGCTATACACAGTGATTATTAGATCAATTAAAACAAATTAGCTCACCCATAAACAGTATTTCAACGCTTTTTATAAAGGACAAAGCCATCTGAAATACCCAGCACAGACATATTTCTTTTGGCAGAAAATCCTTCTCCTGAACAACCAGCAATATGAGTCTAACAAGATCCATGAATCAAGGTAATTTCATCTTCCCCACCTCACTTCCGCGTGCCCAGTAGTCATATTGAAAAAGTTATTCAACATCAAGCTTATCATTGGTAACTACCGCACACAAGGTTCCATTTTGTTTTAATAAAAGAAAACAAAACAAAACATATGCTCCCATTCTTGACTCTTACCTATTGCTTGGAAGGGAATCCGAGACTGCTGAACTGCTATTATTAGCAGACCCTGCTCGCGTATTTACCTGCAGGCAGGGAAAGAATCTTTATCAGTCGTTTGTGTTCAGAGGACACTATTCTAATTAACCTGTAATTTGCCATGAATTTCTCATTTCGCTATGAAGGTTAATTAGCTTGTTGCTAGGCATGCCGATGGTTGAGGTCTTGCCTGTATGTAGGTTAGCAGGCTATATAATTCCTGGCCTACAATATAATATCCTTACATCCTAAACACTTAGTTAAATAATACAGAAAAAGAAAGAGATGGTCTGTCCACCATTTACTCTCATTTTAAAAACTAAACAATCATTTAATATATTAGCAGTGTTCTGCATTTCAGAATGGGTATGATTACAGAAGCAGTAAGTATACCTGAATCAATCAAACAACCAAGAAGAACATCACTGCAGTGGGTTCCACACTTAGATAAATTACTGAAAACAAATGAACGTGGTATTTTTTTTAAACTTTGAATTACTAGCAGACATCAATTGATAAACTGAATATTAAAATTTAAGAACCTTACTAACAGTGGTAAAAAAACGCAGTTCCATTTCTATTAAAACTGTATATATAGATATCGCAGCCAACACCCAGCAGATGAATCTTTCTCCCACCCTCACAAAAAAAATCTGCTTGTCAGAGCTCAAGAAAGTGCAGTTTTATTTGACATTTCAATAAGTGGAACACAGCATTACAAATCCATCTAACTTTACTGAAACAATTATTGAAATTCGTACCTTCAGGCCATGTATGTTCCGTTTCCCAGGAGGCTTGCAGGCTGAAACAGTAATTGACTAAATTGTAGAACACATCAGGGCCATTTACAAATTTGCTCAAAATGAATCTTTTAAAAAGAAATGAGGGTGACACCAAAATTAGCAGAGAGAAATGATTGAAAAGTGCCTCACAAGACCCAGAGTGGGAATTATGAACCAGGATTTTTAACTTGCAGGAGTGAGCATTTATAAATGCTAAGAGCTTTCTGACACCATGTAATATAAATTCTAATTTCTGCTTAAAACATGTAAAAATCAAGAGAACTGTTGGGTTAAATTATCAGATTCTTTTTGTAATTCAAATTAAAATCAGTATCTTATGTCATTATATTTTTACATGCTGTATTTTTTCTGGCATTTAACAGAAATATTTGCAAGATGTCTTTTAAAAGAATCAAGCTGCCACACGTCATAAATTAGTCATGTTGTCAAATGCAGACAGTTTGGTTTAAATGTGGAAAAAACATGTCAGGGGCAACAGCAGTGAGTCTCAAGAAACCAAATACTGGACAAAAGCAATACGAAATGCCACATTTTGGCCACAGATGTACAAACGTGACATATTACTATGATGCCTGGGTTTACAGAGGGACATGCTGCTCGAGGAGAAAGTATTTTCTTAAAGTATCTGGAACTATATATTGCCTTGTTTTTCCTTTTGGTGGATGTGCTTTTGTCAAACGTTAAAGCCACAAAGGCTTCTAGCTACATGTTACAGACAGTTCCCATTTTAAAACTACAGTGCCCTACAAATTGTATGTTAAAGGGCCTGTCACTTTTGATTGATTGTCTGAGGAGGGATGAATTTGATTTTTCTCTTTCTCTGATGCACATGCATTTCACTCCAATTTTTGACAGCAGGAAACAGAACTATTTATTAGTCAGAAGGACACAGATGATAGTTATTAAACACATCAGTTAGGGCGAAGCCAGGCCACGTGCCTTTAAATGACATTAGAAATTACCATGTGCATCTTAAAGAAAAATATTACAATACTGTGGACAGAGCAAANAAAAAAACCAAACAAAAAAACACCAACCAGAAAAAAATAAACTATTCTAAAATACACATAAGCTTATTTTTTTCCAAGTGATGAAAATCAACATTTTGAACAAGATTTTTAACAATTGGTATTTTTATGACATATGATATATTTGAACGTTAATATATACAGTATTCTATGGAATGCAAGGTGAATATACAGACAGGATGTGTGTATATATATAGCCACGTGTTTGTGTATATGTACAGACACAGGTTTCTTTCAGTATAAAAACGAACTCTGGCTCTTACCACATAGATAGCAACAATCTTTTTTTTTTTTTTTTTTAACTATACAAAATAGACTAAATAACAATTTTCCCACCTCAATGACCTTAAAATTAGTAAATGAGTGCAGCACAGCCAAGATAACGCAGAACGGCCCATGGATGTATTCTGCTGGCAGGCGTTATGGAATACGCGAGTTTTTGGAAGCTGACTGGAGGCAGCAACTGGGAGGCTCCCTCAGAAGTAAGAGACAGACCGAAAGGAAAAAGGACTCAAAGGCAGAGCAGGTTTGTGAAGAAAGCTCTTCAAAATGGAGAGCCTTAAACTACAGGCAGAAAAGCTGCGTGTTACTGATGAGGCTTCAAACTGCAGTATGTAGAGAGGCATGGCCAAAAGGGCATGAAAGAAAAGCGCTTGTGCTAACAAAATTTAGGACGTTCATTAGAGAGGCAGGACTAGAACTTCAAATGCCAGAAGACAGAAAAAAATGCAGGAAAGCACATTTTGTTCAATTTTGCAGAAAAGCGGCAGCTGAACTTAGAGGCTGTCTGGGTGTGAAGGGAGTGCAGGGTAGCTTTACAGCTGTAACACAGAAATGGGAAGAACAGACGTTTTAGGAAGGTGATTTGGAAAGATGAAACAGCAACTCAGCTCTGAAGCAATCCCGAGAAGTAAGCAGCAAGCTACCTGGGAGGAGATGTGCGTAGTTGAGCCAGTGGTGAATAAGCTGAGAGAATAAGTGGGGATCTTATCCTCCTCAGCATGGAGGTGAATTCTGAATCTATACAGGCAAAGTTTATCGTCTTTGGATGTACAGCAAATAGAAAAGGAGCCAGCAGCAGGAGCAGGAGTCCACCTGGCTGGTTCTTCAGGAATGACCCAGTTACCCCCAAAGGAGAACCAGAGGAAGGTTAAGCCTGATTTTCAACCCCAGAAACACACAGTCATGCCAGCTACTGAGCATCTCCTGGCACAACCTCCTTGAACCGCTTGCTTAGGGGAGACAGATCCAATTGCTTTGCATGCCCACAAAGGGTTCCCCACCTACTTGGGTCATCGACCGTGTCACTGTTTCTCCAAGCCACATGAAAGCCTAGCACTTCATTTCTCCCAAGCGGTGGTTGGTGTTTTTAGGCACGGTGTTGGTCAGTAATAAAACAGCCGTCTACAGAAAGGGACAGGTTCAGGAGCAAGGCTGAGACCCTTGCACCTCAGCTGGGGAAGAGGCTGCGGGACAGAAGGCAGCCTCCCTCGTCACAGCTGCCCCTGCACTCGTCTCACAAGGACTCCTCTCAACTGCAACGCCGATTGCTCGTCCTGCAGCTCACAGTGCCCCCCTCGACCAGACCCTGCTAGCCTGAGCCGTAAAAACCTTCGCATTCCCCTTGCATTCAAGTCTCTCTTCCACAGGAGCCTTCTGAACCAGGAAACCCAGCCTTCTTTGGAGACCTTATTAGCATGTGTTTGAGGAGACTGTTGGTTAATTGCCCAATTCAAACTTCAGAGAGTTGTAAGTAATGGAAGTCTAGAATGTTTAATTGGGAAACTCATAGTATGATTATTTGTATAATATCAGTTAAGTGAGAGGAGTTTAATTTTTAATTATTTCAATTAATTTATTGCTGGGAGATTTACTTGGAGAATTTAAACCTTATCTGCTTCATCAATTAAGAATCAGACTCAAAGACTGGTTACTGAGAGCATCTGAATGAATCAGTGGAATTATGTAATGTATTAGTCTTTTTTTTAACCATTATTTGAGTTGAGAGAGAGTGGTGCATTCCCAAACACCTAACTAGCTGCCTATGGATTTTTGTTCAGGATGCAGACGACCTATTTTTCAATTGCCTCAGCCCATGTAAATGATTACATCTTCCATGTTCAGGAGAACTATTAAAGTACTTGTGATCATTTTGATACCACCGCTAAATGCCCAAATCTCAAATAAAATACACCACACACAGAGCTTCTGTGACAGACATGTTCCCATTTGCAAAATGAACAGTGACAGTCACATTCCCCAAGTCTGTCAGGATGATTAACCATATTAACATACAAAAAAATTCTTCACAAACCCCAATCTAAGTATCCAAAACTTAAGTTATTCATCTGCTTTGGTTTGAATACATGCAGAACCATCACCAATGAGTTTCTTAAATGTACATAAATATGTACTATGCAAACTGAATCTTGTTAGTCTAATTTACTCCAGTAAATTAGCTATTTTATATGCAATAAATGTAGTTTTCACTACACTCCCCACAATAATGAATTCTTCTATCCAAATTAAGAGGTAAACATCATGTTATGTGCATTTAAACCTCCCGAAAACATAACTGTTGATGAAACAGTTTACTGATATAATCGTTGTTGATTAGAATTTGTTAAGCATTACCTCTTGGATATATCTGTAGAGGCTCTATTAACTGTCCATTTACTTGCTGTTCCATTACAGTGGAGTAATACTGCAAAGAGATTAAAGAAAGAGATTACTCAGTAATGTATGAATAGTAGTAACCGCACTCATGGATTGTTTAATTCACTGTACTTTTTTTTTTTTAATGCCATTATACATATCAGCCTTTAGAATGCTTTCTTACCACTTGCAATGTTCACACAATCAAGTGGCATGGGAGGAACATAACCAAGGGGCAGCAATAACCAGCATGGCACTGATGCAAGCACAGGGATGTGTTACTGGCCCAACAGTGCAAGTTTCAGGCTCACCTGAAACCTGGGAATGCTTCAGAAGAATGAGCAAATGAAACATTTACAGCAAACACAGCAGTTGCCACACCTGGAGAAGTTGGGAAAACTAGTCAAATGTGGAAACAAAGAAACACTGTAAATATAGTCCAAAAATAGAAAGTGCAATTAAGAAAATTCAAGGGAGGAAAGAATCTGGATGCCGTCCAAGAATTTGCAATGCTGAAGCATAATCAGGGCGGCTGGGGCCACATAAGCAGAGAAGTCATGCATTCCCTTACTGTACACATTTAGTGCATAGTAGGGCACGGAAAGCAGCGTTGCTAGAAAGCCAGTGCAGACATCGGGAGACCCTGGACTACTGCACGTGGGCTCTACAGGGACTGCTAGGAGCGATCTGCAGGGAAAGTGCATCGGTAAAGAAAGGCTAAGAATGGACAAAAAGGGATACAGAAGTACCTGAGACCATCAAGACTCAGGAAGTCAGAAAATATCTAAAGTGGCATGAGGATGAATGCTGGCATTAAGTGACGAGACAAACATTTGGATTAAATAAAAAGGAATCCTTATTAGCCTTTTATAATTGAGCCTCCTCCTTGAGGAGCAGCGAGCACTCACCAGACAGGACACTTAACAGTACAACCAGAGGACAAACCAGCCCAGTCCTGGGGCAGGAGACGGACCTTGCTTCCAGTGTTCTGTCTATAACCCACACATCTCTCATCACAATGTGTTAAATATTGAAAGCACATCACAAAGCACATTTCTTCTGCAATCACCAAGCATCTTTGAAGCAAACACGCTGGCTGTGGGCCAGATCTTCATGGCATAAATCAGTGTAGCTCCACTGACTTTCATGCTAATTCTCACCAGCTGAGTGTGGTCTAAGACTTCAGAATGTCACTGTTACCAGCGTCTTGTGATACTATTACTCAAATTGGCAAGACTGGATGTCAACAGGAAAAAAATTCTGAGTCTATGGAATCAAGCACGTGTATTTCACTCACACCAACGATTTCCCATAACACAAGCTTTTTTTTTTTTTAAACTTACACAACTTAAAAAATGCAAAAGTTTATTAACTGCTTAATGTTACAAAACATTTTTCATTCTCTTATAATGGGATTAAACGTGTGAACTATAGTAAGTAGATTTTAGATGGACACCAAAGTCAGTTTATATGCAGAACCTCATCTACAATTTCCATTACAATACAAAGACCCCAGCCTGTTACAACAGACCCCTGGCTTGGCAGAAATAATTTTTTCAGTATTTCTGGTTTCTGTTGTTATTCATGTCAAGAAATAAGAAGAAATTTCCTTTTTGTAAAAAAAAAAAAAAAAATCACAGGAAGAAAATTGCTGAGGACATAAGGATCCATCCAGCTCCACCTCCTGTGTGTACACTTAGTACAATGCCTGCTGCTAAAAGCACTTCGCTCATTAAAATCTCACCATAAGACTTTTGAGGGAGGTATCTCATTCACATGAGTGTGTAAAAATATAAATCCACATTTTAAATAACCCCATGATGCATGCTCTCAATGTGTTTATAAAGAGCAAAGATATTAATTACAAAAGCCCAGTGTTTTGAAATGATCAAGAGTGTTTTCGGGAGTCAGGAGTACTCCATAGCCTTATTTTGGGGGGGGAGGCATGAATAACAAGCCAAACCCTCCCCATGTCCCCACACCTCTTCACAAAAATGTGTCACCAGTACCTAGTGGTTATGGAGTTGTGAAAGAATCTCCTGCTCCACCAGGGGCCAAAATTGCTGAAGAAAAAAAAGGAAAAACAAACTTTTTTTTTATTGCCACTTCACTAGTGGCATTCTGTGACCTCAAGACATATACATACATTATAAACAGATATTACATACTCTCCAGAATAATAAACTAAAATAGACATACATGAGACTGTTTCCTACCAAAAAAAAAAAAAAAGATGGAGAGAAAAAAGTGTGGCCCTCTCCATTACTCAAACAATGATGACAAGTAAATGAAATATCAATCATGTAAGCTGTCAACCTTTTGGGACAGCAATAACTGTTAACAAGTAGTCTGGAAAAATTGTCTGAAAATGACTTGTCCTCCACATATGAGCATTTGAGGTTTCCATGGAAAATTAAGATGCCAGTGGCTATTTGGAACATTGTTCAGGTATTCTTTTTAATGGAAAATTTGCCAGTTATTGATCCAGAGCATGTACCCCTTGCTTTCAGAAAGCTGCAAGCAACTTTCCAATCAGTGGCTGTCAAAAAAATTACTGCCTTTTTATACTGATACAAGTCAACAGCTAAAGTGCAACTCCACTGCTACTCAACGCCTGTCTTTAATTAACTGCATCGCACAACAGAAAAATAACTTTATTTACCATTCTAAAACATTTGCATACGCATAATATAAGATATTTACTCTCAAGTAATTCCAGAACTGCCCGAAATCACACTTACTGTCAACTTCTGAAACCAAAGAACCTAAAGATAAAAGGTTGTGATAACTCAAAACAGCTTTGCTAATTATAATGTCATGCCTGCGTGGAACAGATCTGTAATCTCAAAGAATTATTTTTTCATTCTTAATCTGAAAGAAAATCCTCCATTTTCATTTGGGGGAATACTAGCAGAACCGGAGGCAAACTGCGCCACGCCAAAATTCCCAGAAACATTTCAGCAGCTGTTCAGTCCTCCAAACACCCATCGCTGGCCTGCGGCACATCATCGCCTTGAGCAGTAGGCTCCAGCACCTCACCCCAACTATCGCTGCGGGGCCCCAGGCGCTGCTGCCCACCTTCCCAGCGGCGGTCCCACGGGTTAGCCCGCAACATTTACAGCTGCAGAGACCACCTCACTATGAACGCCTCGTTGCGGAATGAGCAGGTTCAGAAACAGCCAGGTAGCTGAGGTATGTGACGCTGAGCCGTCTGGCTGGGTCCTCCCAAGGTAAAAACGCCGTCCCGAGTGTATCGCATCCACGCGGGACTGCCTGGGAGCAGGGACAGGCAGCACCTGGAGGCTGACCAGATGCACGTGCCCCTGCAACCCCAGCAGCGAGCCACAACAACCCGGCGGTCACGTCTAATGAGTTGTGACAATGGGCTTCCTGGAAGAGCAAAAAAGATGACTACTTTTTTTCCCCCTGGTATATAATTCAAGATTACAGTAGATCCATTCCTTTTCTTGGAGGCCAAGATCTCTTTTCTTATAAACATATCCCCGAGTGACAGCTGTAGGAAGTCAGAAGGTTAAACCACCAATGCAGCACTGAAGTAACCAGCTAGTTTAAAACTGACAGGAAAATTTTCAGAGAAGAAAAGCTGCTGAAGTGGAAAGCAGTCATTTACAGACATCCCATAATTTTTAAGGGAAAGCAGAGAGTTGAGCAATCATAACTCTAATGTACTGAAACTTTAACAGTAAGCTTGGAAGCATAGCAAAAAGATGACCTTACAAAGGCATGATTAATCATAAGATTGTACCAGGAAAATTCAAGTTTTCCAGTTTAACAGCAAAAGTGACAGATGCTTCACAAGGAACAGCGACAGATACAAAGAATTCCAGTGGGGAAGCATCACTGGTGATCTAGTTGTATGAAATGAAATCCCCCCAAAACAAGCACAAAATCCCCCTGACTGGAGCAAGATTTTTCTTCCTTTCTTTCACACAGCCGTCTTAACACTCTTCGATATCCAACCCGTAATACAAGGTCTCACCTCTGGAAAGAGCATCGCACAGGAGAGAGGCTTCTTTAACAAATCCCCTGAGAGCGTTTTACAGAGCTCAGCCAGCATCCCCTGGAGCCTGCCCTTTTTTCACCCCAGGATGAAGTCACGGGCAATGGCCAAAGTCTCTCGGAACCAGTGCCTACCGACAGGCTTGCAGTCGATGAGCGGTCTACCCAAGCCTCGGCAAGGCAAGGGTGCTGGGGTGCAGAAATAATATGCTCTCTGCAGACACCAAAGGGACCAGAAACTCACCGAGGCCAGGAATCCTCCCGGGCCAGCCAGCAACGAGCCCCCTGCTCTGGCTCCTCTACAACAGAGGACTGGTGAGGACTAAACTGAACCAAGTCATTAAGCCCCACCAAAAGCACCTACGGCTGGTACCAAACAGGCCTTGGTTCTGCTATGTTCAAAGTTACGACAATTAACATAATCAGAAGTGCACTTTGTAAGGAACTAGCATTCCATTTGACTTAGAAAATATCCATTTGTTATTTTCTTGCTATCCGTTTCATTTGAAAGAAAAGGTTAAATGATTTTTTTCACTTACACCTGCAACATGAAACATACACTTAAGCTATATTCAAATTATTTTGTTCAATAAGTAACTGCATACTTCATTTCTGTAGACTGATTTTATATTTATAGGTATCTAGATAGAGATTTTACATATATCTGTGTATTAAGATACAGACACATACACACAAATCTCATACTGAAAAACAGAAAATATGTCTTTAAATCCTCTATGAATATTGAGCCTGCAGCTACAATGAAACTCTTCTGTTAGGAGGGGTGAAACAGTCTCCAGATGAAAGTAGATTTTGAAAAATTTTTAGAGCCCAGGGGTTCATTTTTAATGAGCCGTTACTTTAAGTACTGCATAAAAAATACAAGAAATTGATAGTCCATTTAGCCTGCACTATACCTAATGCAAAAGTCATTAAGATGCATTATTCTTAATGTTTATGATATGATCAGTAAGTGTACAAGTCTTTTTTTAAAAAGTCAAGCATGACCATATATCTCACATGATCCAGGTTTTAAACACCTACACTTAACACAGGAATATTATACTGCGAGTGTTGCAGCTTACATTAATACTTTGACACAAGCAAAAATACATGAACAGAAACCAATAAACACAGAAAATACTGGCGTGTTATACTATACCTACATAGGATAGCATGGCTTTCATTTCTTCATCACTTCTAACAGTAATCCGATCACCATCCTCATCTTCATCTAACAAAGAAATGTATTACATTCATGAACAAAGGAATAAGGATATTTACAATTTGAACATGCACGTTTTTTAACCTGGACATTTACAAGTAAATGAAGATAAGAAGAACGTATACGCCAACAACACAGGTAACCAGGTACTCTGAAATAATAATGTATAATGACTCCAAATAGTAATTAATTAACAAAGACTAAAAAGGAGGCATGAATGAAGTGCTCAAAACTTTGCTTTTAACAATTCTTTTATTGCCAGAACCTCTCCAGATGCTGAGAACCCCCCCCGCGCTCTAGTACCCACACTCAGACCCATTGAGTTACTCTTCCGACACAGCAAACAGAAAGCAAGGTTTCTTAGTCTGTTTTGATCCTCCCAGATGGAATTAAGTTTTGGCAGAAGTTAATTTATTATGTTTTTAATTTACAGGAATCCGTTTTCCTTCCAGTAAAACCCTCTGCTCCTACTGCCGCTCTCACCTACCCGATGTGAAGATCCTTCCAGCCCTCTGCCCCCGTCCCTGTTCCAAAGGCATCTTCACAACACAGCAATGCTGACTTAAAACTGAGGCTTACAAGTGGACACAGATCTGCACGTTTATATAGAGATGCATTTAGATGACGACAGAAGTTTCAGAACAAGCGAAAGCAGCCGGTGTTTTTGATTGCAGCGCACATGTGGGTGAAGGGGACGCGCGAGGCAGGGAGCACTGCAAGGTCACCACAGGTCCGTGGTGACAGCTCGGGCACGGCTGTGGGTGCAAAGACAGGGCCCTTCTGGCACAAGGAAAGGTGCTGCTGTAGGGACAGAACCAAGGAGCAAGGTTCGGACAGGCTCCAGCAGAGCAAAGCATTCAGAAAGAAAATTAATTCAGAAAATAACTCAGAAAGAAATTAATACAAAGATCTAGAGGAGGAACAGACCTCCCAAAGACATACGGCAGGATTCAGCAGGTGCAGATGTACCGGGGGCTAAGTCCCCCCACTAGCATCAGCCAGTGCAACAACGCGCTCCAGCATCGCACGCCGCGCTCGCTTCCTTCGCCCAGGCGGGAGCAGCGTCCGGCCCCGGCCTCTTCTCCCCCAGCCCTCGAGAAAAGCTCGCACACGTTCGCCATGCGGAGAGCTGCGCAAGTCATCAGACGGACGGCACAGACCCCTCCCCTCCAAATCCATCACAAAATGGTAATTTCTTTTTATTGCTCCAGCTCTGGGGGAGAAGGGAGGGGTTAATGATCTGTCTCCAATTTTTGCTTGCTGCAATCTACGTATCTTCCTCAGATACTTATAAAAAAATACAAAAACAAAGCATATCGGTGTATACCCCAGCTTTACATTTGTTTTTTCCCCCTGGACACAGAGCTCTTTGAAAATAAAAGAGCGACAGAACACCTAACTGAAGTACCAAAGACTGGCTGACATTCGCACACCTTTTGGGCCAGAAAGCTTCTCTCGTGGTGAACCTCAAACACACAGGCCCACCCGAGCTGGGGTATTTAAAAGGACTGACTCCACCTGCTCCTGACAGCCGATGGGGGCTCAGCACGCCAGCCGCATGCGCAGAGACGAGGTCAGGCACACCAGAACTCCTCTGCCCGCGTCCGAGCTGTGGGCAGGCCACTCAGAAAGCCGCACGGTTACCAACGAGAAGCACTCTGCCCGAGCAAACATGCACCAGGAAACCAAGGAGCAACTCATGTTCCGTATTTCAAACACCTATTAAACACCAAAGGGTGAGGATGTGGAGTGAATGCACTTATATGGCTTTGGGAGCGGAGCAGATTCTCTCCCGACCACCTCAGGACACGAACAGAGGCTGGTGAAGTCTGTCTGCCCTCGCCTCTGTGCCATGCCCTGATTCACCTGCTCTCTGCAGCCGCAGCCCTTGCACCTTGCATCAGCACACGAGAAGTGCCAGTATTCCCTGGGATGAAAGCTCGCTCTTGCACAAGAACCTGGGAACAGATCTAAATCAACAAATTAAGATTACCTGAGAAAAGGAGTTTGTTCATTCTGGCTCTGAGAGCCTAGCAGTTAATTCTGAGGATGTAAGAAGAACAAAAACAATGCAGACAAGAAGAAACATCAAGAAACAAATAAAGGGGGAAAAGTAGTAACATTAAAAAAAAAAAAACAACACAATTGCTCTTCAAAAATGTCCCAGGAAAGAGCTATGGGCCACTAGAAGCATGAAAGCTGGAAGAAGAACTAGACAGCACAGCCATGTCCTACAAGAGCCTTGTCTCGTGGAAGTTTAACTGATGAATTGCCAGATTGCTAAAACTACTTGCTAGGGTTACCAGCCTGCGGCGAGTCATGAATGATGAAAAGATTAAGAAGAGTTAGCGAGTTGAAACTGAATGCTTCCTCGCCTGGAAACATTTTAGGCAGAAAGGAGGAGGTGCAGAACTGCTATCTGGCCAAAACCCAAGTCACAACCGTGCTGCAGTAGCAGGAAAAGACAGAAGAAGCTGCTGTAGGAGGAGTGCACACAACGAAAGCCATGCATCAACATGAAGAGATCAGAGTAAAAAGCAGAAGAGGAAAAACATATGACAGAAAGAGACAGACAGAGATAAAAGCCATTACACAGGCTTGATTAGAGGGAACAAACTGAGCTGGGACCACCAAAAAAAAGAAAAAAGAAAAAGAAAAAACCTCCTAGAGCCCACTTGTAAAACATTTCTAAATCACACATTATTCATTTCAAACGAAATTCACTGCAGAGTTCTCAGAACTACAACATTCCTGATAGTGTTGCAAAGAGAATAAATTAAATTTAAAAGTGTGTTGATGAAAAGGCAGAAACTGTAACCTGACGTCAAAAAAGCCAAATCTAAACTAGCCAGGCAACGTTTGTAAAGAGCAAAAACAGAACAAAATATATTTCTTTTTTCTGTGCAGAGATCCTTTGCCATCCTACCATGACATTTAAGTGGGCACAGCCCAAAACTAGCCAGATATAATACATGGGTTCAGAAAGATTTCCAGGCTTCTCTACTTGCCTAGAGCACAGCAATACGATTTTCCAGCACATTAGGGAAGCAAAAGTAGAACCAAAAAATCCTATGTACTGGCTGGATTTTGCTAATGTCACTTAAAATGGAGGAAGAAATCCTAGCAAGATACCAAATAGAGTGCAGCAGATGGTAAACAAATATTATGAAGCAATCTTCACAAAATCTGCAGTGTGTCACAAATATACAAAATGGCAGAGTTTGGATAAAAGGATCATAACAGGCCATATGTTGTTAGTGATTTTATTTGTAGCAATGTGTGATACAATGGTGAAATCCACATAAAGGTCCAATAGCAGGAGAAGTGCAGCCCCAGGTAGAAGCTGCAATGGATGATGCACTGTAGATAACAATAACTAAACAAACAGTAGAGGAGACTCACTAGATGGCAATTATCCACATCTGAAGAAGCAATGAAGCAGGTGAGAATGAAGCTTAAGCTGGAAAAATCCAGGCATTTGATATGGATAAAGTAACCAGAAAAATCAGGCATCAATATACATAACATATTTTAGATGCCAGTTAAATGGCAGGGGAAATGGTTTTGTGCAGATGTAAATGACAGACTAGAGACATGAACTGAAAGCACAGAAGCAGATGTTAGAAGACACAATGAAATAAGTATTTCCAGGAAAGTTCTACACATGGTACCATTAATATGGGCTACTGCCCTGATTGCAGTGACTGCTACTGGTGCATGAAGTTCAAACAAAGCTAATGGGTGATGTGGGAGGTACGTTTAACAACAACAACAAAAAATAACAAATCATAAAAAAAATGGCAAAGTCTGGAGTCTGGTTTTGCCCAGGTCTCTGTAGAAAGTCCGTTTTAAAAAGCAGGGCAGGAGAAGTGTCCAGGCTACAGAGAAATAACATTTACAGCATCCATTCTTAGGCATTGTAGGAGGGCAAAACACAAACTGAAAAGAAAAATGGAAAGCACTAGATAGTACTTGTAGGTTCACAAAACAATATTTCCTGTGATTATCTACACTCAGAACTATCCGTAAGGCTCTAAAGAAGGGAGAAATGCTACTAAGAATGCAAGGCCCTATGCTGTCCTACGTGCTCTCTCACCTTCAGCATCATACAGCACTTCTAACCCCCTCCAGCTCCTCATTTCATCTCCATCAAAGGCAAACATGGAGATACGCAGAGGAAAAAAATATATATATATATTAAAGGGGAACAGCAGGAGTCCTCTCCACTTGGAAGAAACCTCTTAGCACAGTATCTTATCCCCTAGTACACCGTTTGACTCCCCTTCGCACCTTATTGTTCTTCAGATAGGACAATACCCCAGGGAATCCCTTCAAAAATAAAAACAAACTGGGTTCAGAGAACAGAGCTGAAATAGTCAGCAGGTATGTCAGCAAAGGTCTAAATCCACACTAACACAGCCACCGAGAGCCTTCCTAACTCAGCAAAAGCACGATACAACCCTTTCATACAGTGCAAGTGCTAGCAGGGACAAACCCAAGCTACAGCTCGCTCAGACCCTATACACAAGCTATACTGCCCAGCTTCTCAACTAGACCCAGATGGCCTCTTAGGAGCTTTTACTCCCACCCAAGTCTAACCAGGTGGCACTGTCCTGCAGCTCCTGTACCTCCTCCAGGAGCTGAAGCTGAGCATCTACTCACGGGAGGAAGGTAACAGGGTGACGGTGTGTTTAGCTTGTGCCCAGCAGAAGGAAAGAAGAAAAACTAACAACACGGCAGCCTTTCTGACAAAACCCAGACGATTGTTCCAGCGAAGGGAAGCGTTAACTTCCTCCACGGAGTACTGCAAACCAGGGAGGCTCTGGGACACCCTTGCCCTGGGCAGCTCACAGGAGCCTGCGGGCAGCAGAGCCGCACCGCTCCACACTGCCTGTGCCCTACACGGCTGCCGAGGGAGGACGCTGCTCTTCCAGGTGGGGAGAGATGCAGTCAGCTCACCCTTGAGAACAAAGGGGACAAAACGACAACCGTTGTCTGTTTTCCTGCTCTCTCAGCAATCAGCAGCAGGTGCTGAAAAATGACGAAAGTTCCTATTTCTAGCAGAAACCGGAGGCACAACCTCCGTATCATGGCCAAGCCCTTACCAACAAAGCCCCAAATACAGCCGTGTTGCCATATTTGCCAAAAATCCGTATGCTGTGCCACGTTTCTGTAAGAGACAACACTCTTTTGATTTCTTCCAACAGAGGATTAAAATTTTAAACTCAGACCTACAGGTACTTTATACTTTTCATTTAATTCAAGCAATATAATTGCAGTGAGGAGTAAGAGCATGGTAAGGTCATGCTGGTAATTAAAGCTATATTGTAGAAATATGTTCACTCAAGTTGTGATTAAATAGTAAAATATTACTTAGTCGAGTACCATCATTAAACTTGCATTAATGTATAAATATTTAACCGTAACATAATGAACGTAAACATTATTTATTTAAAAAATGACAACCCTATAACATGACAAAGAAGACAGTTTATACAAGTCATACTTACACTCAAAAGCTGTTGTCGTTGCATCCGGCAAAACTTGACCGATGACATCCTAAAACGTAAAGAAGAATTAGCTATATATCAAAGGGGAAATGCCCGAGATGATTTAGAGTAAGTCACCTTAATTGTTCCCCAGCTGCAGGCAGAAGACAAAGTCCTGCTACTCACCACTGCCCCCAAATCACCAACTTTTTAGCATACAACACAAATCAATACAAATCACCATGCTCTTCTGTTTCCTCTCCGCATTACCTCGAGGAATATCTTTTTCTTTTTAAATAGCTCAATCATAATTGCAAACAAGTCAGCGTTGTCTGTTGCTGCAGTTTAAAGGATCGATTTTGTCCGTGGGTTATGGAAAAACGTACAGCTAACTCATGGAGGCAAGTCATAAAAACAGAGGTTTATGAATGGCTTTTTAAGCGAGAAAGCAGGTTTTTTGTCCCGGTCCTTCCGCTCGCATCGCCCCAATTCCTGGGAGAGAGCTCTCCACCTCCGGACAACAGACCTGGTCCTCCCCTCCGCTGCAGGGCAACAGCCAGAGCTCCGGCGGGTTCAGGGCCACCGGCGTGAATTAGAACAGTCGCTGCGGGACTGAAGGAGTTTTTGCTGCTTTCACTCCACAACTGCCCAGGAAAGCGGCGGGACCCAGCAGCCGCGCCGAGCTGCCCGCCACTGCCTCGCACGGCCACGCTGTGCTGCGGGATGCGCTCCCCATCACGCAGCCGGGAAGTCTAGGAGGGCCCTTGTCATTTTTAACTGGAATTTAAACTTCCTCAGTACTTGGCAGACGGATTCAAATACGTTGGCAGCTCTGGAGGAGCTGAAGTTAAAATACCCAAAGCAGCAAACGCGCCAACCCACTGAGCAACCCCCAGCCCCGGCGTTGTGCCGCACGCCACCGCTTTCTTAGGGAAGACGTGAACGTGCCGTGCACGTGGGCCACCACAAAACACTTGCAGGCGTTACACATCTCCGCATAAAAGTGCTGCTCTGGATCAAATACAAACCCTTCCCGTACAACTAAACCGAGATGAGGAGAGTTTGGCGGTTTGTTTTTGTAAAGCCTTTACACACAGCACTTACTGAAAATGCAGTGAAATTTTCTGCTCAGATTTAAGTCATCGTGGCCTCCCAGCGTATGTGCTGTTGTCAGCCTCCGCGAGGCTGCAATATGTCATGTCGGGGCATGGCATAAATGCACAGCATGGTTTTCTCCTTCCTGCTGCCTGATTTCTCATGTCAGACTGTCTCTCCACTGACAGTGTCACCAAGTGATTAGAAATTAATGAACAAAAATATTTATTGTGGTACGTACACTGTGAGCATCTTGGGGTGCTGAGCACTCCCCCGTATCAAAGCTTTAGGAATCATTGTCCTGTCACTTCTGTTTTCTCTATTTTTTCATCTGAAAACAGGAAATTAAACATTCTGTGCAATGTTAAAGAGACACAATTAATATAATGAGAAGGCAGCAAAAGCAACAAAGATTTCCACAGAGCTAACTGAAGCAAATAATATTTCTAAAAACTTTCTTTTCTTTCCGTTTTAGATGATAAAATAAATGAACAGTAATTTAAGCTATTAATTGTATACAAAAAGACAAAAGATGTGCAATACATTACCTAATGATATACATTGTAAACCTATGCAACCATAAAAAAAATCCAAAGCACTGCCATATTAACCAAAATTCTCCCATTTAAATAGTTCTACACAGTTCAACAGCTCCATAGATACTCTGTCAAAAGCCAGATGAGCTGTACCCTTTGTCCCTAACAAGAAATTAAAGTCTTGCCTAAACAGAAGACTGTGCTGTTAACTAATTATTTCTGAATCTATTTAGTTAAACATTGAAAATTCCTCAGCAAACAAGCTTTAATTGCATTAGGTTTAAGCCACTTGTAAAACATTCATGAGTGGGCACACAGACACTTGCATTACATGGATTTAAAAACGGGTATCAGAAGAGAAGCCCAATTTTGGTATGTTTACAAACTGCAGTTGAGAGGAGTGTAAATATCCACAGAGGGGCACTTGTGAAGGCCCCGGAGCTGCACTAGCACTGTAACAGTGATGGTAAATTCTTCTGTAATATTTTTTCATTCAGAATCACTTTTTCTATACATTGGGACTTCTTTAAAAGGAGTAATAACCACATACACCAATTTAGGAGCTGTTCACCATGATTCTGCCTCACACTAAATAGTTACGAAGAAGACCCTACCGACAAGCACAAACGCTTCGCTCCGGCCAACTTTCAGTATTTCTGTTAAATCAAAGCGCTGAAGAAAAGCCAGCCTGGCAGGGGGCAGTGGGGAGGGAAATCACGCCGCCACTCTGCTGCTACCGCAGTATTTCCATCAGCTGCAGAAGGTTTCCATGCTCAAACATCCAGCAGACCCCACAGTGACCCAAGCTTAAAGTATTACTCTGAATTTCAACAGATTGTGTGCGGTGATTTTCTACTACCACAACAGAGATCACAGGGAATAAAATACTATGACTTGTAAACAATTGTTCAAGTGGGCTCGCGTGTGATAGCTTCTGTTTCATCTCACAAAAGGAGAAGCCTCCAACAATGACGAGAAATATCAGGGAAAGGCAGCCAAAAAGGAATTCCATCAAATCCGCTCTCTAGAAGAACCGTGGAGCGCTCATCTTGGCTGAGAGAGCAGGAAATGTGAAAGCATGGCTTTTAATAACAGAGCAAATATTGAAACCATGGGCCCCATTCTCTTATCAGGTAAAATTGGTCTTGTCTCAGCATGACATCACGAAGTTATCCTGAATTAACACCAAGTGCTTAAATACTCTAGTGACAGCTAGGGCAAATGAATCCAGACAGCCTGATGAAAAAAATAAGCTCATTGTAATTCATTTAGCGGTGCCTTTAAAATAAATCTGTTTACTGGTAACTTACAGGTCTGCAAAGCTGATATACACAGAACATATTTAAGGTGACATTATGAAGAACAGCTCTTAGCACCCACTTCAGGAAAGCAATCAGGGAAATGCCTAACCTAAATACACCAGCAGTGCCACTTCCATGGGGCAAGCGCAGCCCTGCTGCACCGAGGCCACGGATCAGCTCCCACCTGCAGGTACCAGGCTTTCAGGTTTGCATACCTGCCGCACGGCTTAGCTACCTGTAAAGGCTCCTCCAAGAGACAGAATTACCAAACTAGCAGCTGAAAACTAAAACAAAAAGTGTCATTTAATGTTTAAGGCACTGCACTGAGCATCAGACTCTCGGACTCCAACCCTACAGCTACCAAGAGGTTATCCCGTGGCTACGGACAGAATATTTTGTGACTACACCACAGCTTCTTCTCTGAAAAAGAAAAAAATAAATCTGGAAATAATCTTACATGCCAGCCTGAAATGCTGCAAGGCCACATTAATTCGCAAGGCTGTTCATACTTCTAAGATGCTAAATTAACAAAAATCACGTTAAAAAAAAATCGTGTATTCTCAAAGGTATTTCTAGGGGGCTTTCTCAATACAAGGCAGAACATGGACTTGCCTTAAAAGAAGGAAGAACAGCCTTACGACACAGCTTGCCTGAGCCCCCAGCTCCCACCGACACTGAAGATCTGGGGGAACACACCTGGTTTTCGGGACTGGCTATCAGGTGCGCTCTGCAGCTCGACGCACGACCACTTCCCACCAAGCCGCTTGGACCGCAGGCGCACGGAGCACGCAGCTGGGGTCAGTTCGTGCCCACCGTGCCCTGCACAACGCCATGCACTGAGCGAGAGGGCTTGGTGCTCCGCGGGCAAACCAGCGGCACCGTGCGGGGCTTGATCACGCCCCAGAGAGCAGGAGCTGAGAGAAAAGGGTACCTGGAGTTCCTATGGCTCCAGCTCAGAGACACCTGGGTGGTAAGGGAAACGGTGGGGTCTGACCAGATTATTACTGTTCAGTAATTTACCTTACTAGGGAATGTCTCAATTCTCCGTGCTCTTTATTGGTACTCTAACACATAAGCCCTCTGTAATTGCCTACAAGGTGAGTGGAAGTCACAAGGAAGGCAGAAGGACAACAAAAGACTCCAGGTCTGTCCCGGTCCTGCCCTCCCCAGCCACAGGTGGTGTCAGATCTACCACGCTTCAGTGTGCCGAGCCTTATTTCATTTAATTTCTGTAGTTACCATATAAATTAAGTACACGCGCATACTGTGAGGGCAGCTCCTGAAACACGATCAGTTAAACAAATGAGGGCCTTGAGACAGTTCAGACCTTATTAAGCTTCTTCCTCCTCTTCACATTTCAGCATTCACAAGCGCGTTTTGACGTGCAGGTGGCAGTCACCAAACAGTGCTACCGCATGACTGCGCTCCTAGATGCATGCTACCGGTCCCACAGCTGGGATGTCGGGATGTGTCATCGCCTCCTGCCTCACCCTACGTAACCCGACGATGACGGAGGTACCACTGTCACCTCTGCCCTCAGTGCAACAGCCTGACTGTGGGTAGCTTTGAAAACTGAAAATCATCATCAGCGACACAGACATGACCCGATGCAGAAATCCATTCCCTCGACAAACAGCTTGGACATTTCAACCCAGGAACAACTCACTCTATTCTATCAGTGAGTGGAGATAGGAAATAGCTCTGCTAGCTGGCTACAAACAAACAACTAAGATAAGCATCAAAATCATGTCTGGAAGGGGAAGAATCAGAAGCCTCAGCATGACTTCAACAGCGATGCAGAACAAGACCAGCATTGCATTAGTCAAGCCCGCCTGCAGTTCTTGGCTTTTGAGTGTGGATGATTTGTGTAACTAAACCCGAGGCTTGCTGATCACAGGAACTGCCCATCTAGCAGCGGGGAGAATGCTCTGTGTGACCCCCATTATATCACAGTCCCTCCGCTTTGACTTGTCATACATACTCTGTGACAGATCCCCTACACAATTGCCTCTCCAGAAGTATTAGCAGTGAAAAGAGTCCTCACTAACCGGAGATGTGCCAAGCTGAAGATTTGCCTGACGTCCTCCCTGACCCATTCATGTCTTTCACACTTAGCGTGGCCACAGCTGTCAGGAAGCATCACTTCCACGTGACTGGAGATTACTGCAGGTGTTGATGACTTCAGGTGCTCCTCGAGGTCCATGTGGTGCATTGATCACGACTCTTAGAAGCACTTCAGATGTTAAGGGCCCTGTCAGGCTCTCTGAGTGTGCTGGACGTGAGTAATCAAATTCCTTGCAGCAGGGCAAGGTTGCAGGTACCTCACTAGGCCCAATTTCAGCACTTTGTCCTGATCCAACTAGTAAATTAGGGGAGGTAAAGCCTATCGGAGCTACTGGAGCAACTGTGCTATTGTACTTCTGCTTATTTGAGATCTGGCTCCAAAAGCATGCTCTTAGTGTCGTGTCACAACTAAACGCACAGTTTCATTTTAAGTTCAGGTCAAAAAGTCACGCACTGGCCACAGCTGCTACCTGACAGAGCAACCACAAGAGCTACAACAGCAGCTGCAGAGCCTCACGTGTAAGATGCGGTCTGACCACCGAGTTACAGCTGTGCTGCCTGAACACCTCTCTAGCTTCAGACACGGATCCCCAGACCTCACTGCTGCCCCAAACCAAGTAAACCATAAGCTGATTCCTGCTGCATAGGCAGTTCAAGCTTAAACAGCTCTTTTTTTCAGCCCCGCTTACTAAACAGACTACACAACTCAAGTTTAAGGCCCATGTACCTCCAGCTGCTTTTGTGCTGAAGCAGCAAGCCTGACGACTAAGAAGCAAAATGGTTTTGCAAAGCCGTGCCCACAACACCTGCAACAGGTGCAAAGGGATTACCTGGGTGGGGATGAAGGAGCTTCAGCAACTCCACAGGGCGCAAGCGAGCCCTCAGAAGACTCAAGGGCAGCTCAGGGCAAAGGAGATACACCAAACCCACACCAAAACCAAGTCCAGGTTCAGCCCACATGCCTGAGCCAGGGAGGCACTGATTTCCACACGATAACTTTTACAGGTGCTCTCAAGCAATGCCTTGCGAGCATTGTGCCCAAGCTGTGCTGGCACGGGGATGCTGCGTGCCGGGCAGGACCGCGCATCCAAACCCTTCGAGGAACAACCCCTTGGGACACGACCTGGGACTTTTCCTACGTACCACTCTGCCGCACGGGCCCTCCCGACCGCTCCATGGCGGCTACGAGCTTCTCTCCACGGAGCAGCACCACGTCCCCTAAAACCCATCGCGGCACACACGTTTCCCCAGGCCGGCAGCCTGACGAGGAGGTTATTTTAATTACTATTAAAGCCTCCCGTCGCTGGGAGGGGCCCCGTGACCCGAGGCTGCCGCTGTGCTACCGGAGGACGCGTGCGGGCACCGGGCCGCCCCGCTTCCCCCGCGGCCGCACTCACCAGCACGTCCCTGAAGAGCAGCTGAGGCGCCGAGTGGACGGTCCAGTCCACGGCCCCGCCGTCGGGGATCTTGATGCGGATCACCAGCACCTGGCTCTCCATGGCGCGGGAGGGGCCGCAGAGCAGCCAGAGCATCCCCGCCCCGNCTCCGCCCCTTCCCGCCCGCAGGAAGGACTCGCGGCCGCCCCGCTGCCCCGGAACCAAAACGGAGGCGCCGGGAGGAGAGAAGGGGAGAGGGGAAGAAAA
>VXAA01002279.1:346730-357070 GCA_013399115.1 Anseranas semipalmata | reverse complement strand
GAGGAGGAGGGAGCGGAGGCGGCGCCATGTTGCGGGAGGAGGCCGGCGGCCCCGCTGCGGGTGTTTTGTCCATGTGGACGCCTTCGGGGTTTGACTGGAAAACCACTGTTGAGACAGCACATCAAACGGGTCGGGGCTCCTGCCTTAATTAAGAAGTGTGGAAAATGTCCAGTGCTGCTGGTCTTCAAAATTTAAAGTAATGGGCGCTCCGCAAGTGGCAGATCTTCCGTAAAAACTCATGGGGCTTTTGCCTTCAGATTGTTTAAACTCAGATTTTCCCCCCCAATACATAAAAATCCAAACAACCACGTGCATGGGTCTGTCAAGCCATTCCTTGCAGCCCTGTTCCCACTATGAGGCACGTCCCTGCCCCAAAACACTACAGACCACAAGGCCAACGAGTAAATGGGGCACCGCAAACAGGCCCGTTTGGCTGCGCTCATTACTGCAACGTCCAAACAGCCGTATTAACATGCTTCAAGTAGTTTGCCAGTAGCTGTCACATCCTTATTTTGCTCCTTCTCTAAATTACAGAATGAGTGTTCTGGTAAGTATCTCATACTGATGTCCAGGTAAAAGTCTTTCATCCAGGATTTTCTCCATGTCTGTTCAGTGCTCCAGCAGAGGACAGCCCGTTCCAAAACACAGCCCAGTCCAAAGCGTAACCACAGTGAAGCAAGTCCTCGATAAAAGCTTAAGCCCAGCTTCCTCAGCAGCATCAAAGAATGGGTATGTTTTTGAGCATGACAGCTATGTCATATTGACAGCACTCTCTCTACAACCACCACGAGCCATGATAAGCTATGTTCAGCTGCTTAAAAAATAAAAAATAAAAGCTTTTTGTCTGCCGAAGTTAGTCAGAAGGCTCTCTGCTTGGCACAGCTCAGCAGCACAAAACTTTGCTGCTCAGTTCAGTGGGAGAAGAGCATTAATCTCAATTGCAGGCTATTGATCTGTGCATTTTATCACAATCTCTCACATTATCATATATGACAAACTAGACTATTTGACTTATATTATCAATTTAGAGGGGGGAAAAAATGGAATGTGCATTTGATTAAATTCCTGAACCATCTTCAAGCTTCCTCACATTAGAATTCTACATTGTTTGAGCTCTAGGGAAGAAAAAAAATCTTTCAATGGCCGTTAGCAGAGATAAATTCTCTCTCTGTTCAATAACTTTATAATTTAGTTCCTAAACTAGAAATTAATAGAGCCCCAGCTCCTAAATATCTAAGGAATTGGTGCTGCCCACATGGACTTCCTTCTGTTCAAATAAGCCTTTTACCTGTGGTCCCTGCATACCTTTCAATCAGGTTCATTTCAATCAGATTCATTTTCTATTAAATTTTAAAGAATAGGATACAAAATCATAGAATTTCTATAGAACCACAATTTTTCTAAAATGTCTTTTTCATTTACAAGACTATGGGGAAAACCAACCCAATTTGCCAAATTTGCATAAATATTATGTAGCTTTTCCAGGGCTAATCATAACCTTAATCCCCCATTCTGATTTGTGTTGATGCAGCTGTAATCAAACTTCAAGTTTTTTTTTATATCTTATGAAGTGCATCAAGCATGTATTTCTGTATATAGGTTTGTTTTTGCCACATACTTCTTTAGAACCCATCTTTCGTAAGAAATTTCCATTCTACCTGCACCAACATTTGTAACAAATAGTTAAATTTTATCACCCTACAGAATTTCTTCTATGAGAACAGAAATCTATTTTTATATTTTTCCTCAGTGCTGGGGGGAAATTTGTGTAGCAAAACACAGGTATTTTTAATGTATCATAAAATATTCTTAAAGTTCAGTATTTGCCCAAAGAATCTCCTCTTTGAAAGTTTCTGACACAAGAAGTTCAAGAATTCCAGAAAGTCACAGAATAACATAATGAAGCAGTCTGGTTTTCTCCACTAAATCCAGAGGACATGCTGCCAGCAAGAAATATGCATGAATTTCCTATTTATAATTACGTATCGGAAGTTATTTTCTATCCACAATGACATAACATTCAAAATCTGCAAAGGAACAATATATCAGTTCTTTAATTACAGGAGGATCACAAAGCCCATGGCTTCTGTAAATTCTATTTTTATTTCTGTGGGGAAACATCCTTCATCAGTGCCACAGACTTCCAGGCTGGCTGTATGCTACAAGTGCAGAACAATTGTCTCAGAGCAGTCTGCTGCTGCTCTCTGCTGCTTTCCATTGCTGTTGGAAAGGACAGAGGAGATCTGGAGATGGCCACATACAGAAAATAAATGTTTGTTTTCAAGGAAAAGCAATATGCTGACACAGAAGAATACTAAAATTACCAGCTTTGCTGTGCTGCAGAATCTCAGAGGAGTATCAGTGAGCGGTATGGAAATAATGCTGTACCCCACTGATTCCCTGCAACACGGTTATCACGGTAATTTGCAAGGCCCTCAAAAAGTAAGGAAATAACTTATTTCTTGTTTCCTTCTCTAATTCCCACTGCAAAGGAAGTTATCTAACACACTCATTTTCCATCTTTTCACTACCACAGACATAACATAATGAAGTTTCCAGTCCTGCTACTGAAACTCCACAGAAAGAAGGGGAAGGAAAGAGTGAGCTGACTCTCCTGCCCCAATTCGTGAATATTCCTGTTCAAGGACCTGTGTCTAGCAGGTCTTCTATCCCTGTTTTCCTTGCCATCGGTGGAGGGATGTGTGAGCTGAATCTCCGGAGTGAATCAGGCCAATGCAGATGAACAATGCAGTGCTCAGAGCTCACACAGTCCTCTCCACACAGCACTTCTTTACCTACATACTACATGCTATTTTTACACTAACACTTACAATACACCCACTGTAGGTCTTCAGTGGAAATGAAAGCAGGTACATTATGGCAATTGCGCTTGGCTGTATGAGGAGTTGAAGTGCACCAGCACCAGGATTAGGACCACAAAATAATTTCCGCACAGGAAGGAAGCTGAGGATAAGGCAGAGTCAGGAGTCCCCTGTTTTCATTGTAACTCCTACCGAGCATCTCTGGGAAATTCTAACCTCACTACCACCAGAATTTCCCTGGTTATGACGCAGGAATAGCATGCATTTACCACGTAACACACCAAATAGCTGACATTTGTTAACAACACATGCTAAAAGTTATTCAACATTTTAACTATTAAAAATGTTTTGGAATACTGTATTATCAATATTCTACTATATTACATGTAATTCATATACAGTATATAAAACAGAGGAAGCAGAATCTAAATGCGAGTCCTTGGTTTGCTAAATTCAATTTATCACCTCTGATTCCTTCCTGTACCAGTTTTTAATAGCTATTATACATAAGAAAGTATAAGCTCCTCATTTCAAAAAAAAATAAATAAAAAATAAAAAAGGCACCTGGTCATTGCTTTAGTAGAATACTTTAAAATATATATATATATATATATATGAAAATACATAACTTTCTATGTGGCTAAAGTAACATACCATGGTGAAATTCATTTTTTCCTTCCCACATCTTCAGACTGCCAGCAAGTGCAGCAAGTGGAATTCCCTTAGGCTTATGAAGAAAGTAGGTCAAGTGTCCAGCCTTCCTTCTCTAAAAATGCATCTCCCAGGAGAGAATCACCCAAGTGTACCAGCTTGATAACTACAAGTATAGATTAAGATCCCTTAAAACCTGCTCTCAAAAGTTGCAGAAAACCAGCTGCCTTCCTTCCAGGCCTTCCCACTGCCCCTCACAGTCATTCTGCACAGGCTTAAACAGGCAGCAACTCTGTGTGCAGACCCTCCGGACACAAATCAGTGCCACTAAGAGGCAAAGGGCTGTTTGTGAACTGAAACTCAGGGCGTAAGTTCATCTTATTTTCAATTCAGTGGGAGCAAAATCTAGCCTTAAATAGATCTTTTAAAACTCTCTCATCATAAATTCATCTTAAGTTGAAAAAAAACCCAAAGCCATAAACTTGATGTTTAAAGCTCTTGCTTGAAGTTATGAACATATTTTGAAATAAGGAATACAGGCATGTTTTATGCATAATAAAATTAATATTGTTTAAAGGCTACATATGATGCAGAATTACTGAAAAATTGCAACGCAAACTAGACCAGTTGGATTGAGCAAAAATGGCTGTGTATAGTTAATGATATTACTGTACCTCACCAGACCAGCTTCAGGGTCTGTATAATTGTTTCTGTCAACCTATAAATTCTTGAGTAACAACAAAATTATTGTGATTTTTCTTACTAAATAATTCATACATCACAAAGCACGTATATAACCAGGCCCATGAATCACCAAGTGTATAACAATCATATCTAATGGCATTTCTTCTTCCAAGAAATAGACTTGACTTTGTAATAGTTATAATTTTATTCAAAAATTTCAAGCGTTCTTTAGAAGCAGTCTATTTTGAAATTTGCATTTTAAAATTGAAAGTTTCCTTTGTCAGACTTGTTGTCCGGAGGACTGCTTGAATTGTGTTTTACAGTTTTAACTCTATTAGGATTATTAATACCATTGCAAGTAATAAATTAGTTTTACAATGAACTAGTACAGGGCTCATAAACTGTGCTTAAAGTGATGCAATTGCTGTTAAAATCTAAGTCATACATATTCTACCTTACCAAGCAAATAGCAACCATAATGCATCTAAACTGGCTGAAGTATAATGCAAAGTATTCCATCATCTCAAATCTTAGCGGCTTCCTCCCTGTGTTTTAAATGCTGAGTAGATATATATTTGGGTTTTCTGTAAGACAACCGCCTCATTGAAAATGTTAATAATCTGGATGGGTTATATCTTGAACTCAGACAAAAATCATGACCTCTTACAGTGCTGCAGAAAGCTCTCATTATGTGGGCTTCATTTTTCTAAAAATGTATTGCAGTGCATTTACTAGAACATTATGATGTATTAGCATAAATAATTAAGGTTAAACTACAGTCATCTATGAGTAATAAATATTTTGTGATACATGAGCCTTCTTTATTTCAGCTGCATTTATTCATTTACTAATTCACAAAGGTCAATAACTTACATTGAGTTTCCAAATCATTAATGCAAATTTAGGTGTTCTACCACACACATGCTTTATTTAAAAGACTTAATTGCAAACACAGTAATACCTTCTTATTCTTTTCTAGAAATCAAAAAATCTTTTAAATAAACTTGGACTATATTAGTGATGACTTCTATTTTACACTCCCCTTCCTGCAACTCCTAAATTGCCACTTTTTCATTGGCACATTTAAGCTGAATGAAGTAGCCTGAGAATGCCTAACATGACATCCACTTCTGTAACTATGTGTATTTCAGAATAAAATCAAGACAACTTACTTTCTGTAGCAAACATGATTACGGAATTACAGCAAAAGCCAATTTAATTTAAATGGCTAAAGTAAATAATATGTGATGCAGAATCTCCTTTGTTTCTGGCAAAGTTTGTGTCAATCAAAAGCCTAAGGGCACTTAACTATTTAGAAATACCTATATTTCATTCAAGAATAAGGTACATCAGGGAGATCTACAATTATGGTTTGCAGAGATTTAGACAGCAAGGATGTTTATATTGCTGCTAGCTTCTCAAAGGTGACTATTTAGTCAATTCAAACTTTTCCTCATTTTTCTTGCCTACAGAATGATTCCAGTAAATCCCAGTTCATCAATTTTAAATTGTCACAAACAATAAGGCCTGTGACAAACTGCACTAACACTTCTCTTCTGAGTGCAGGAAGAATGAACTCTGGATTCTGCTTCTCCTTTTCCAGAATGCGTTAGTAGTGGAAGGAATGTCAGCAGGTTTGAGAATTCTTAAATTTCAACAGTATCAGGCTGAGGCAAGCAACTTCGTAAAACCTAACATGTTTTGCTCATTTTCAGTCACATTCTAGACATCCTTCCTACCAAATCCATCCTTTCCCATCCAAACACCACCCCACCCCTGTTATTCCACTGAAGCTGTTCCTGCTCAGTCTCATTTGCTCAGTACATCTGCAGAGAATGAATGTTTCCTCCACCCCATTTTCCTGCAGGCTCCTGAAGTTCTACACCAGTGGTCACCTGCCCTTCTCCGGCCTCTCAGGTCTCAGCAGTTAGACAAGAAGTTGGGGGGCAGGGGAGGAGCCTTTGTCTCTGTTGATGAGTAATTCACCTGCCTTCCTACTCCACAGCTGCACTTAGAACTGCTTTGAGTAAGGGAATTAGCTGGTAACTGCGCTTTCACATAAACGCTCAGAAAGGAGTGACAGTTTCTCCCAACTGATTGACTCAAATTCAGGCTAGGGTTACTGCTGCAGTTAGTTTTATGGATTTTCAGCATTCAGCATCCACTGTGCACAAGCGAGGCCGGCAAGCCGGAGCAAGCACACCCGGGAGCTCCGACGCACACTGCGCGGTCAGGCACCTCCGGTGCTGCAGCGGGGGTGCTGCTGCGCTGCTTGGCAGGAACTCGCATCTGTTTGTGACCGCCAGCTTTTGCTGGAGAGCACGGACAAGTACGCAGAAACAAAGAAAAAAACAAAAGATTCTACCTAATGCTGCTACGTGCTCAGAAGTACAGTATTTCAGCCCCAAAGTAAGTTGCGGAGGGATCTAAGCGCTGCTCAACTCAACGGAAGGTCAGGTGGCTCCAGGTTCCTCGGAAGACTGGAGAAAAGCGCTGAGCATTGCTCCAGGGAAAGAAGGGAGATCAAGAGGAAGGGACACAGCGACTTATTTTTGAGGCAATGTGAGAGTACTAATCATAAACAACTGGGAACATCAGTCTTTACTTCGGTGCAGATGTACCTAAGTCTAGTATTAATTTACAATGGAAAAAAGCTAAGAACTTCAAGTTGAAATTGTGTCCACTGGAAAGTTATCAAGTAGTACATCTTCCAGTGATAAAAGCAGTGCCATTATACATAACAAATATAAGTACCATGAGGTGCCTAGAACGTAAGCTTGTGTTAGTAGTCACAAAACATTGTTCAAACAACCGTGAAAACACCCATGTCATGTCACAGTTTGGAGAAGCAGACAACAACAGAAAGCGGTATTTCTTGGGGTACTACCATTAGCGCTGCACAGTCTCCAGTGAAACATTAGTCAAACATACAAAAAGGTATAAAAGTGAAATATAGTAATTAAGACCTGGGCTTTATCGATTGTGTGGCTTAAGTAATTTTTCACTACAAACATAAGATTTAATAAGTATAAGTAGTTAAAGATCCTGACTTGGCTGTAGTCATTAGCATGTAATTGAACTGGTAAAAAAGATCAGTTAAACCTATGTTGATTACCACCTTATCTTTGAAAGGCAATTAAGGACCTCAATCATTGCAACAAGATTTGATTGTGCAGCCTTTATTGGACATTGATCTTTCAGCAAAGCGCAGTTACATTTTCCATTAATTTACAGTAACACAGTTTAACTTGGATACCTGAGACCATTGACCCAGGTAAGACGTAATGCTAAGCACTCGTTTAGGTTAAGATGCCCCCAGTAGTCATTACTGTTTAAAAAGACTGCTACAAGAAGTAGCTACCTGATCCTCTGGGTTTAGAGTAAGGTTTCATTTATCCAAAGTAGTTGTTAAGGGAGGTGAAACAAAGCTCTCTGCCTTTTTATGTCATCTCTCACTCATTTAAACATCATCCTTGTATACAGTAGAGAGATAATTAAGGCATGAGTTACAGGGTAAACTACACTTTGTTTCAAGTGGAAATGGAGCAGATGAAATCCACAAAAAGTTAAAGGGTCAATTTGTAATTCAATCATCTATACAAAACTTTGTCAACAGAAGCGTACGTTGCATACACAACATATGCATAGTATAATACATAGAACAAGGAACCTGCTAAGTAAAACAACTGAACTATCCTGGAGCAGAGGAATTAAGAAAGCCTGGTTCCCTACAAGTTTGCCTCTTGAAGCCATGGGATTACAGGACAACCCCAAAGGACCTTACAGGCAAGAGAAAGCAGTTAGGTGCAAACAAATCCATCTCTGAGCAACTAAGCTGCTAGAAGCTCGTCTTTAAAGCCCACTTCAGGGACACTCTTTAGGTCCAACACTTGGACTTCTCCGCAACAGAAGACCCCGTTCTCCTCAAACTGGATTCTCTGACAGCTACAAGGCAAGAGCTTATGGTGGCGAGGATGAGAAAGTTAACAGAGCAAGGGTTCAGCTGAGTGCTGAGCCATTCCAGTACTACTATTGTATGTTTGTCCTTGCTTGCCATTCCCATGCCCCCAGAGCCTCACAGATACAGACAAGATGGTATGAGCCTTCTTGGCCATCAACATTTCCATCTTGCACTCAGGCCAAAGCTCAAGAGAAGTGATAAAAAAGATGCTAAGAAGTAGCCATTTATAGCAAAAAGAGAAAGAAAGCCAGGTGAAGTATTTTACCTTTGATGAAGACAAGGAAGTAGGTTTATATTCATACTTGAAAGTGATTTTGTTATGATTTAATAACTCCTGCTACCCCTTATAAATAGCGTATTTTCCATTTTATGTACAGTAGCAGGTCACATGCAAGCCTTAACAAAACGAGTGAATGCCTGTATTTGCAGTCTGCCCTCAGACATCTTCTAGTTCATCCTTTAGCATGATCAGCTTCATAAGAGCAAGAGGTCTATTGATTTTCATGTAATACAAGAAAATATTACATTTGCTTAATTGTTACACAGTGAGATCATTGAACAAGAAATCAAGTCTCTATTTAATGCTGCAAGCAGCACAGAATTGCAGTAATCAATAGGGTAGTTTGTCAAAGATGTTCTCTAAGGAGACTTGCCCATCACTATATGGACAAGGAGTCACGTTGCCTGCATTTATTGAAAAACAGGTAAGCAAAGTCAGCAGTACACATTATCAGAAATCAAACAAGCTGCAGCGAGTGGAGGTGCAACTCCAATGAAGAGCTGTATTTATAGTCTGGTAATTAAAAACCATTTTATCAACCTCACGTTGAGACTAAACCTTTACAGCAAGATATCGACAAGATCCGCGGCAATGAATGAGCAGTATTTGACTTTAAACTTATGAGCTGCAGTTATTTAACTTTATCCAATACAGTGAAAATCAGTTCTAGAACAATGCTAAGTCATTTTTATTATTAATGCGGCTTCATATAATACTGTCTCTTCATCTGAGACCCACTTAACTTGTATCAATAGTATTAGCCAAAATTAAATACAACAGTGTAAGCGCTTCTCCGATTAAAGCATTATTTGGTGTTGCTTTTAGAAAACCGTATTGCTTCATTAAGTGGGAAACAGTTCCATTATCTGGAATTAAGTAAAAAAGTATTTAAATTACATTATACTCTAGCCATAGCTTGATAATAATTTGTCTAGGAATACTGATTACCTCCAAAAACAGTACCTACTCATTTTACATTTATCTTCCTACTTATGAAAATCGGAATAATCAACTTACATCACCAGACTTGTGATTTGGAATAGACAGCATTATTTGCTGGCATTAAAACTAAACACCAGTAATACATCCTGTACAGGTGTTTCTGTTGTTTTAACTTATCCAGTAATTCCATATTTTCCACTAGCCAAATAATTCCCTAAAGCTTTTTCTTTGCCCAGGTTTCCAGCTAAATTTAAGCCTTTCCATCATTATATTTGCCTGCTCTCAACTACAGCTGAAGAAATCAATTGTTTTGGATAGTAATGAGGGTAGTATTCTTTTCATTTGTATTAATTAAAAATAAAGCAATTTGTAAGTTAGCGCAGGTGACTCAATCTTTAGATTACTTTGGTTTAGTTACTTACCTATAAAGCAACCAAAAGACAAAAAACATAATGCAGGTATCTGGAATTCAAATATTGCAAAAAAAAATACAACCATAAAATGTATTTTAGATATTTTATTTAAATATCATTTGAAGAAATGTGATACATACAGCCGTTTTTAACTTCTTGGGTGTATTTTTCCAAAAAGCCTTCCGGGTGGTTGTGAAGAGTCAGCGCCATGGATTCATTCAAACATTCTTGCAACTATAACAATTAATGTATTACAAAACATCTAGCCAGTCTAAATCTAAGCAGCTTAGTGTTTTCAGAGACATTCTCAGAAGTCTGATGTTCTCACAATGCTACCTACCCAATGCTACAATTCAGTTCTCTAAGTTGGCAGATATATCTCTTTAAATTATCAGAAGCTTGTTCAACAGTTCTAGTCATCGTCTTATGTAAATTATAACACCCTTAGAAATATTAATTCTTCTCCCAAGGCTTCTACTTTTTCAACTTTACTAACCTCTGCAAAAATAAATCTCTTATGACCAAAAAAAAATTCATGAAGCTTCCTGAAGACAACATGTTAAGTAAAAGAATACATAGCAAAAAAA
>VXAA01002279.1:291683-344639 GCA_013399115.1 Anseranas semipalmata | reverse complement strand
CGCCACCGCGCGTGCGCGAGCCGTGCGCGCTCCCCGCGCAAGCGCCGGCCGCGCGCAGCGCTCCGCTGCTGGGCGGGAAAAGGCGGCGGCGGCTGAGGGGGAGGATGGGGCTGAGGTGGCGGCGGCCTTGTCTGTGGGGGCTGCGGCTGGGCCTCGTCGCGGCTTATGAAGGGGAGACGCGCCAGAGGCCGTGCCGGAGCCTGTCAGCGCTGAGGCGGCACGAGCCCGCGGGCCGGCGATCCTCGCGGAGGAACTGGTGCTAACGCTCGTGGTGGCGAGGAGGACTGTCGCAAAGAATCGGGCAGCTCCGCTTTTAGAAGCGGGGGTTTCGCTGGCGCAGGCTGCAGCGGGCTGAGCCGAGCGCACCAGAAAGGTGCTGGGCTGCAGCGCACGCACCCGGCGCCCGTTTCACCTGGTGAGGTTTGGCGGCGGTGTCAGAGGTTACCAGTCGCTCCTCCAGGGCGTTGCGCCCCTTTGAAGAGAAGTATTTTGAAACTGGAAGCAGTATCCCATTGTATGATTTATCTAAATAAAAACCAGGAGTTTGAAGCATTATGCATTCTATTTGAGGAAAAAAAGATGGTACAAAGAGTAAACTGAGAAATGGGAACAATTTTTTCCCTTTTAATAATTACAAGCAATATCTCAAACTCAGCAGTCTTAAACCATTGAGCTATGTAGTATGAATGTGCTAATTAATCAATTACTACCCAACAATGTACCCTGTTTATTTACTGTAATGTACTACATGTGTGTAAACCAGTAATTATTAATCATCGTCAGTAACAAATTTGACTCAAGTTCACCTTCTTATAATTAATAGAGCATATAGTTAGCTTTAATATCTTCCTTTATTAGTGGCAACAGCGACTGAGGATAGAAAAGCAGGTGCAATCCGATACCATGGTTCACTGAGGTGAAGGGCAGAACTAACGTATTACATCCTGACAGGGATATTCCAGTATTATATTTCGTGGTCAAAATTGCCTCCAGTCAGTATATGTTGCCTATAAAGTTAACATATCTAATCACAGTTAGTTTGGTTTTAAAAAGTATTTATTTCACAATACTTCGCAGTTAACTTTATGTTGTTATCTCTTAAACATGAATGAAGAAGGGAAAAATTCTTCAGTCTCTGGCAGCATAACCTTTCACCGGTTCAGAGAATGTCATTGCATCTTTACTTACACAACATGTATTACGGATGGGACGAAGTAGCATCCATATGTATAAAAGCACAGTAAAACATTGCATGCTTAAGAAGTATGCAAGAATCAAGACCAACCATCCTATTTTTTTAAAGATTAGGCTGGAACTGTTATGAAGCATCCTTTCAGATGTCTTCCATTAACAATACTTGGTTTCGCAGTTAAGGTCTCTGCGTGTTGGAGTCTGGTATAGTCTGATAAATCTTCATGATGAAGCTGTAAACCAGTCTAACCATTCTTCAGTCAAGATGGTACATTAAATTACATCCATGAAGTTTATCAACCATTGTAGCACCTAATACTTAGTACCTGTTTGCTATAACAAAATCTGTAGTCTAAAATGAAATACAGAGAATCTGTTTACCAAAAGAGGGAGTACCTCACATCTGTGACAGGTAATTAGTTAAATGGGAAGTAATGTCAGGTAATCACTGTGAAATGCCAATGACCAGGTTAGTCTTAAATTTCCAAGGATTTGTTACTTTAACCTAGATTGTAGGTGGTGAATTCTCCTACACTTACTTTTTAGAGATCACAGATCTTCCAGGAGATTAGTAAGGACAATACTTATTTCAGAAGACATCCAAAAGCAGTTGTGCTGATGATCTGCTTTGTGGGCAGAAATTTTACTCTGATTGTGGAAACTTGGGCTCAATGCCCCCCCCCCCCCCCTTTTTTTTTTAAGGGGGCAGCTTTAAACCCAAATACCTAAAAAGGCAGACCTAGCGTCTGGTGTCAACTCCAGCTAATGTTTAATGCAAAATACTTCAAAGATCCCCAGACCTGGGATGGTAGGAAAGATCTCCCATCTGTAGTATTCCTCTGCTGTGGAGGTGCTCTCTCTCTAGCACCAAAAATGTTTGCATGGTCAATGCAAAGAGGCAGAGCTTCTACAGGAAGGAGCAAGAGTATTCCCAAGCACACTGCATAATAGCCTACAGCAGCCAAGCTATTGATAGTGTCAAGGCCAACAGCAGGAGCCACAAAAATACTATTGCCATGACATGCACTGCTTCAGTGTGTAAGATCAGAGTGACAGTCTACAGCAGAGGAACCACAACACCCTGAACAGCTCATGGCCCTGCACACAGAGGTAATACAACTTCACATAGCTAAGGACGCTGAAACATGGTTGGTCCTTTGTGCGTTTTGCCTGGAGGCACGTCTAGTCTTGAACAAGCTTAGGTGCCTGAGGAGCTGTATGGGTAAACATCTAGGCACATACAGACTTCTGAGCACTTCTGGTACTAGATGGCAACAAAATGGGGAGAACAACCTGAAATGAGTAGTCCATACGGTACAGACTCTGTCAATTCTTGCAAAAACATGTTTAATGCATATATTTTAAAATAACCTTTGTGATCCATGAAATGCTATCAACTGAATGCACGCCTTCCTTTGCAGCTCTAGCCCATCAAAAGCTCAAAACCTTTATTTAATCATCTGCGTCTCCTGCAGTTGATGCCAAGCCCCACTTCCCCTCATGTAATTCCACAAACATTCCTCCACCCCTCGCAGCTGGGGAACCACCCTGGGCCTTTGCTGTCATTAGCTGCAGAATTCTTCAGCAGTTTCTGATAAGCAGCCACACCTGGGCCACCTTTTTTATCTTTTGATTCCCACATTTCCCACTTGCTGTGCTTCTTCCCAGTCTAGATCACGTTCTGAATAGTGCTAAAATTCCAGCTACAGTTCAAGAACTCTGTCATTCCTTTAGTGAGTGGGAATAAATAATCCAGTAGTCTGAACAGGAAAATCATAACTATATTTCTGACTTTTTTTGGAAGATTGTAATTTCAGTTTATAGCTGCTGTATTGCTAAAAAAAATTACATTTTTGTCACCAGCAGCATGGGAGTTGAATGTGAGAGACTGTAAAGCAGTTTCAATCCTTCCATCAGCTCAACGCTCAGAAGTGTTAATAGTAATTAAAAACTTTTTTCCTCGAAATACATTTCACACTTTGCACATACTGAGAAATCTCTCTCACCATGGGAACTTTCAGATCACTTGTTCTCTGCAAAAACAGGTACAGTTTTCTTTTGTCAGAACAGAACAAAGACATAAGGAAGTGCAGGTTTCATTTACTCCTAGGACACTGCAGTCTATTAAGTGCCAGTGAACTAATGAGCCTCTCAGACCTTATGTTGTTCTGGCTTGGATCAAGGCGTAATTCTCCTTAACCCTTAAGAAACTAGCTGACTCCTAGGGTGATACTGCCATGTTCTCGTATGCCTCCTTCTCCCCCAGGATATTGCTTTTTTATTGATGAAACTGGGACATTATAGAGCTCGGATTTGAAGCTAGGTGAAAAATCCTGAAAGAGTTTCTTGGCACTAAAATAGGAGAGTGTATTACAAATGCAGTGAGGAAAAGGTCAGAACAACATACTTGTCTGTAGCCCCTCAAAGAAGAACGGAGTACAAGTATATCTCATCTTGTTGGAAGAACTAATGAGCAATTATACTATGCTTTTTGGCATATTATTTCTTGGCAAGTGAGAGATCATTGTTGTACCTACCACAGCCAAAAAGACCTCTGTTACTTTCATTTCAAATCATAAAGACTTCTAGTAAGTTTGTTCATTGGCTAAATTTCACATTAGAAAAATCTGTGTAAAATTTCTGTAGAAAAAAAACAAGACAATATTGAGATGACTGTCACAAAGGAACAAGAACAAACAATAATTAAAAATATTCTTAGATTTTTATTTGAAACGTGGATCAGCATTTTCTGCAAACATTCTCATCTGCAATGAATGACTTTTGTGACTAAAGTAAAAGAGAAAAAGGCTGACACAAAAGTCAGCAGTATCTGAAGTACGGAATGTATCTGATGATGAGATCTGCAAAAGCCATAGTATACTGTGAATTATGGTACAAGTGTGATTCCAGTGGTCCTCTCAAATCTATTGTTGAACCAATGCTGTTACTATTATTTTTGATAATTTGAAATTGAACATAAAATAACTGCTGCAAAAACTGCTGTAGATAACAAAAGAAATAGAGGAATGATAACAATAAAGACAATCAGTTCTAAAGAGGAATCTGGGTTGCTAGGCTTACGAATAGGATAGCAATTAAGTATATTATTTATAGATAGAAGAATGCGGAACGTACTCTCATGTTGGAAGCCTGTATTTTAGAAGGTTTCAAAAGGAGTTCAGGATCACAGGACTCCTCCCAACTGAGTATGATGTGCTGGTTTGATATAGTGACAAAGACAGTGTGATACCTCTACATGCATGCAGGGGCATATAAAAGAAGAAAGCTGCATTTTCATTTTATAACATCAGTGACATATTACTAGAATACTTCATCAGGTTTGGGTACACCACTTCTACAGCGATCTTAGCAAACGGAATCTCACTTAGGAGTTATGACTCAAGGAACAGAAAGATTCCTTCCACAGACAGGTGTCATTTTATACTAAACAGTTCTTCGGTTTCTCGGAAGCATAACAAGATCCAATTCCTGGATGTTCAGACTATGTATAAGGCACTGGCACTAACAGTAAGGATAACTGACCAATGGGAGAATTAGCTAGGGAGGTAGTGGACTGTTTATCTTCACGAACCTATCTTTATGAAGATACAATAAGGTCATAAGTTGTAAGTTGTCACAAGTTGTAAGTTCTAAGCTTGATGGAGGCATCACTTGGTAAAATTAACAAGTCTGTGTTCTGCAGGTCAGGGTAGATTGTCTCCTCTCCCTGAGAGGCTCTGATTCTATTAATAAGGTTTTAAAAACAAATACTGTACTTCAGGATCCACCATATGAATATCAGGGATATTTATTATGATCCTCTGCTTTTGAAGTTTATTTTTGTGAAATAAGGAATATTCTCCTAAATGCTGTATTCAAAAATCATGGATATGTACTGCTTCAGTTAATATTCCCATGCCAATGCAGAAGGAAAACCAAACCTGTTTTTACAGATGAGAAAGCATTTCCAGAAGCATAAAGAGTAAGGCACTTAAACATCTTCAGTTAACTATTTTTGCAGAGCATCTGCTTTTGAAGGTTGCTCTTTTTCCAATTTCAGTTTGTTTTCTGCTGTAACTCCTAGAATTGCTTCAATATCTTGAATTGCCATCTGTAACAGATTCAAGGAATACAAGTTATTTAATGGGCATTATAATGAAATCTAGCAGCCAAAATGCACAGCTGGTAGTACTTGCCTTGAGAAGGTAACCAGTGTTACACAGGACAGGATGCAGCAAGTAAATTTACTATTACTTTGGGACAGTTAGAATTAATAGTATGTACAAATCTTGGATAAATAAAAATATAATTCTTTCAATTTGTAATTCTAATCAGCTAACAGGTGCTTTATTTCACATATGTAAATCATTGTTAACTCACTATGAAGAAGATTTCCCTTTTATATTTTTTTCTTCAATGGTTGCTTTTCCCTCCCTCAGATTGAAAAAAAATGTTTGTTTTTCTGTAACGTGATGAAATTTAATTGTATCTTCTCTGAAACTGTCATTTCACAGTCTGCTTATCAGAGGAAAATACAGTCAGAGTTAACATTGGAAAGAATCCGTTATAAATTATGTTATGTGACTTAGGATAGGAATCTATAACACATTGCTCCCCCTCACCTTTCTACAAAACGCTTATAGACAAGATCTCAGAAACTTTTTTTATAAAAAGGTTATATAGTTTAGCACAAGAACTCCCTCTGGAAAATTTAGCTATTCTCTGGAATCAAAAAGCAGCATTGTAATGAGAGCTCGTTTCAGGGCATGGGGTTGGATTCATGATTGGTTTACTGTCTCCTTTTGCCAGCAAGTTGTCACAAAGGAGCTTCAGAGCAAACATAGGCATTCCTGGGGGAATGTTCCCAGTGTAGCAAGCCCCAGCGCTTTGTCCTGCCTCCACAGGCACCACCCTGGAGCATCCTCTGGCACACAGGGATGGGCACTGTGGGCAGACTGAATGAGCAGAGAAAAACTGGGAACAAAATTAACTTGTGAAATTGATGGCAAGTTGAAAGATGTGAACTAACGGACTAAGTACTCAGTGCCTGTCTGCTTAAAAGAAATCAGTGTTAATAATCTAAGGAACCAAATGAGAAGTTTGTTTCTAATTTAAGGTTCCTACCTTGATGGTGTCCCTTTAAAATAAAATAGACAATTGAGACAACCATCTGAAGCAGCGCCAATGGCTCCTTTGCTTCTTACAAAGGAAAGTCGGGAGCATTGTATTAGAAATAATTTCAAGCTAAAGTATGTCTCTTTTCAAAGAAAAAGTTTCAAACTTAAATTTAACTAACAGGTTCATTGGGAGACTTACTATATTGACCTAGACACTGTAAAACACATACTGCTAACAATAAAAAAGGAATGGTTTAGCACTTGTTTATGATACAGCATGAGGTATTTTCAGCCCTTGTACAGAAATTAACCAGGATCGTTAGTTAATTAACACCTCACCTTAAAATTGGTCTCGCCTTGCATATTAGGTGCTGATATTTCTTGATGGATGATGAAGAGATTGCGAGCAAAGGTCATGAGGACCCCCTGGAGATCCTCTCCGATTGTTCTGTTAATGATATCCAAACAAATGAGTTTACCAATGATTCCCTTCACATGCTTAAAAACAATCGCCCTCTCATTTGTGTCTGTCTGGTGATGGAATTTAATGAGTATTTTCAATCTCACAAGGTGGCAATCTTCAGGGAGATATGAAAGATGAGGCTCCATTTTAACTTGTCAACAGAAAGGATTTGAGTAATAAATAATTTTTATTAATCAACAGCAGAAGTAAGCAGTAAGGTTTCAGCTATTCCAAGTAAAAGACTATCGTTGAGTTAGGACTGAGACACTAGAACACTTTGAATATCTGGATTAGTTTGGAAGAACTATTACTTCTGCCTACAATTTATGAAAGACATCTGATAAGAATTTCAGCAGTATCAGCACTTCTTAGATTGCTGTTGCTTACTTAGAAGTATAAACTTTTGAGGCTTTGGTTTCTCAGTGCTACATACAGAATCTCAGTACATACTATCTTATGGAATAGGATATTGTGCTTAGGAAGAATGCCCCTCATTTACTGACTAGAACTGACAATATATCTCCAATGTAGTAAAATGGATGATATAGTTGTTTTAGGTATTTCAGTGATTTTATAACCTCAAACTGTATATCCTTGAAAATATTTCCACATTAAGATAACAAAACTGCATTGGAAAGCTAATGGAAGACAAATCTGGGATCAGAATGTGTGGCAAATATATGAGAGTATTCTAGTAAGATATTAATAGCTGCCAATTCAAGCTGGTGACCCAGGAGGTGGTGTGATGTTTTTTACCAGGGGGAGCAACTTCTGAGGTATTATTCTAAAGGAGTTAGTAAGAATTTAGGTAGGATGCAGTATCTCTAACATACAGACTCCACTTTCCGAGGTATGTGGCTAATAATTTAAGTGAAACCACACAAATGGGAACAAGCTAATCCAATGGTTCACAGAATCGAAAAAGGGCAGTTTACCAATGATCCTTTCTTCAGTTTCTCCCCATCTATCTTGCACAACTCTCATGCTCACTATATATACCCATCTATGGACTCACTCTATTTTAGCCTCACAGAAAACTAATCCAATGAAAGAAAGCTTTCTGCTGAGGTATTGAGCTAAATCAACTCCCAGAGAGGTGTAAAAATACCAGAGACAATGCAAAAAGAGGGACAGGAGTGAGGAGGACTTCATAGCTGGTGTTGGGGAAGAAAAAAGCTTACCTTGCAGCATCAGTGAGCTGTTAGGAGAGTTTAGTGGCTTATGGAACACTTTGAGATACCTAAATCACTTGCAGGATATCTACAGCAACCATTAAAAAGTTCTTGTTTAGTGATTTTCTTTCAAATTTATCTTACAGCTCCATCATATAGGCTGCCTACATTGTGACTGCGGGTAAGTGCAGTATGTATGGGAGTATCTGAGCTTTAAAAAGATCTGGCTTGCTTGTGTACTGCCAGCAGCCTCATCCGCGAGAAGCTCAGTACAGGCTGGAAGAACCATAGCCCTAGAAACAATCTTTAGGATTCATTTAGTCCATGCCCTGTGCTAGGGCAGGATCAATGCTACTTATATCATTCTGACAGAGGTTTGTCTAATCTGTTACTAAGCACCATCAATGATGACCTCACCGAAAAATCTAATTAGTGCTTCACTTTCCTTACTGTCAACATTTTTTCTTATGCTAAAACTGAATCTTTCTTGCTGGAAGGTAAGTCCATTTCTTTTTATCTTACTATCAAAGACATGGAAAACAGTTGTTTCCTTCCTGCAGAGGCTTCATTTTTTTTTTTCTTTTAGCAAGTATCACTTCTGCCTCCTTTTTTTCCCCTCCATGTAGTCTTTCCTTGTAAGTCATACTTTTTAGACCTCTAAAGCATTTTCATTGCGTCCCTCCAAATGGAAGGAGTACTTCCAATGGCTTCCAGGTAAACAATATTTTTTACATTTTTCCATAAGATTATGACATGGTTGACTTGTGGACAGTTTGTAAACCACTATAACTTACAGTTTCTTTTCTGCAAAATTAGTTGTTCCTCATCTTCATTACTGCTAAGTGCAATTTCTTTTACCTGGCTCCAATTGAACGTAATTCTATTTTTCAGATTGTTTCTTCATTTTGTCAAGATCATTTTGAATTCTTTTCCTGCCCTCCAAAATACTTGCAGTCACATCCAGTACTCGAGGAAGCTGTTTTTCTTAAACAGGTCTTTAATGAAATAGCACCAGCATTAAAGGAATAGAGAGCAGACTGAGAACAGACTATTTCAGCCTCTCACTCATTACATCCTATTTTGGCAGTAGACTTTATGTAAATTTTCTCTGAGGAGAGGTTTTCAATCAGTGTGTAGTAAGTTTGTGCAAATTATGCTTTCTTGGACTTCTTAGGAGAGGTTTGTACGTCTAAAGTATTACTAAACTATCACATCTGCTGATGTCTCTGACTGCTGTTGATCACTTTGTGAAGAGCAATATAAAAAGACATTAAATTCTGACCTTTGCAACATGTACAGTTAGGTTTTTCAGAATGTTGCCTGTAAAGTATGCCTGTGCTAATCTGTGTGCTCTCACAGATTGCTATTGACAGTGAATCTAGCTCTTAAAGCTCATTGCTGTATGTCTTTAGTCTGCAGTGCAGTCAGGCTTTAATCTAAGCAGATTCTTAAAGCCTCCCCAAAACTTTTCAAACGGACAGTCTCATGCAAAGTCATTATACTTGTTTGAACTGTAGGTGACAGTCGCTGAACTTGTTTGTTGAGTGTGTCATGTTCAGATTGTTCATTTTCTGCACTTTCATTAGAGTCCAAGCCAGCACACACTGTGGTACTACTCTGTTCAGATCAACTGTGTTCCCAGCTGTTTATCAGCCTATGTAACTGACAGCGTATACTTACATCATTCCCAATCTGTATCGCTTCTGATCGTCATACAATATAAAAACTGTTCCCTGTTTTTCCTGTTAAATAGAAAGACAAATCTGCGTTAATTATTCCTAAAATAGTGATAATTATAATAAATAGATTGTACAGGGACAGTAAGTACATAGTCATATCTAAGAAAGACTAGTTTTGAATTGTGTGATGGATTATTGCTCAGTGTAAGTAGATTGTTGCTCTAAATATTGTAGAGAATACAATACATTACGTAAATAGAATATATATGTCAGAGTCTACCTGATAGCAAATAGTTTTGTTTCAGTGCAATAGGAGATGGTCATAAGTACCTTAAAAATTATCCCTTTACACAGTTATTTTATCAAGAGACAAGTTAACCTCCAAAAGCCTTATACTCGCTTAAATTAAGACAGTGAAAATGTTTAGATTTTCCTGTTCTTAAAGATTGTACTTTACTTCACATATACACAGGACATGAACTTTCATTAACCTCTGCTCTGGTTCATCATGGGCCTGATACTGGTGACAATTTGGTCAGCAGCAGAACTCAGTTTGATTTTTAGATGCACTGAGCACCTAAATCACATGGTGCTGTGACAGGTCTCATGAACAGGTGCCATCCCCGGGGAGGGTTTATGCCGACAAAACATGTACAACTCTGCATTTCACAATGAAGCCTTGTGCCTTAGGATCTGGAATCTCTACCTGCTGTTCTGTCTTGCATAACATCTTCTAAACTCTTACATTTTATTCTTTTCTTTGTGTAATTCTGTTCATAAGCCTTAAGCACTTCCTTTCCTCGCAAAGACTGCATTTTCGTTTCATCCCTCGTCTGTTCTCCATTGTCACCTGACCTCTTGGCCTATTTTATGTTATGGGTACAGAGATGTGTGAAATGGCCAAGTGATGGCCAAGGGCTCTCATGAAAACTCTGTGCTAGCATTGTCCTAAGCCCAAGCCCAGCTCCTGGCTGACAGCTGTAATCCTTTTTGCCCACAGAGCCGTGCGAACAAACCAGCCAGGATAGCCTTCTCTCTGTAGTCTCCAAGAGAGACACTATCTCACTCCCTGTTGTGTAACAAACGTGGCAACACTCTTCATCCTTGGCTGCTTCCAGTCAGAAGCCAAAGCAGGTGATATATCTCAGTACTGCAGTTCTTCAAGACTCCTATTCCAGCTAAAGTAAGCTAACAGGTAAGTATTAAAATATTAGACTAATTTTTACAGGAACTGCTGAATACTTTTACGCAATTTAGAGTTCATTAATTAACATCATGAAAACAATTTAAAATCAAATCAATTCTGATTTATTCTTACAAGTCCTCTTGAATATAACTCTAGAGCAAACACCTTGCTGTGTTTTTAGTCTACTAGAACACTTGAACATTGTATTATGCTAAACAGTACACTTGAACTTTACATTGTGCTAGGTGGTTTCACCATATTCAAATTTACATACAAAAATTATGCAGAGTGAATATCACATTTTCTAATCTTTCCTGTTTATACCTGGAGGTCAAATCCAATGCCATGAGCTTTACACATCTGGAGGAGAACATTATAGTAGATTACTGAAAGACTGGAGTGCCTCAGTTGACTGCTTGCTACTGCACAGCGGTTGCTTCCTGGAGAAGGCTGGAGAAAACAGCACAAGATTCTCTGTTTTCATGACATTTTATATCAGAAACTAACAAGTTGCTATCTAAATAAACAGCCTTTTCTCAGTTGCACATGTGTAAGCGTGGAGTAAGACCATTGACTCCTTTTGGAGGAATTCCTGTTCATAACAATGCCTATTGAACAGAGGCATTTCTATGCAGCAAAATTAAATCCTCACCTTACACTGTACATAAAACTGTATATTATAGATGAAGTCTACAGAATTACTCTTTATGAACCACATTTTGCCATTTTCACAACTTCATTGGTAACTGAGCCCTGTGAAATCATTCAAAGCGTCTACAGTCAGGATCCTCTGAACCCATCCTGCCCTGTGAAAAGGTATGTTGTTCCAGAGTCAGCTCTTCTTGATAGCAGAAATTCTAAGGTGAACAACTTGTAGTTTCTGCCAAAGGATAAAAGGTTTTCAACAGATTTGCTAAAGCCAAATTTCAAGTGGGTTTCTCCAAGATTGAGCATGCTATGCCTGCATCAGTGTGTATCATTTTTCCAGCAAGTCTTTAAGTAGACATTGCCCAATGCCTCCAAGGAACTATTCAACTGATACCACCAGAGTTCATGCTATGGATAAAATTCAGTACAACATTTGAGTTTAAACTCTATCAATGCTTAGGACAAAAGAATAGAGATGTTGCATTCCACAGAACTGAATAGAGCTGTTCTCCGAAACCAAGCCTTTCCTGTGATGTTCTTTTTAATACTGGACTGTTTGTTCAGAGTGGGGATACTGCACATTGAAGCATGTAATTTACAGTATTTTTTCTAAAATGATATTTGTTTTGACATTGACTCATTTAAGTTGACATAGTTGAAATCCTTATATAATACATCTCTGCCTGAAAATTAATCATGTTTATAATATTCTGAGAATTAATAACACCCATTGCTCAAGTCATTAACTTAAAAAAGGAGCTTCCAAAATCTGTTCTCTGCAGTAGGGGACCACAAATAAATGAATGCTTGATAAAATAATCCAAGTAGCAGTTTAACAAGCGTAAACTTGAATGTGGCTGCAATAACACAGAACTATTGTTTAAGGGTTGGCATCAGGTTGATGAGGTGCTTATTTCAGCTACAAAGCATGCATACACATGCATAATGAACTGCAGTATGAATTATTAATGTGTTGCTTATTTAGCCTCATCTGTCTAGAAGATAATGTATCCTAACTATAATGAGTGATTGGTTTTGTACATAATTACAGTAGCAGCAGTATCTAGGAAATTTGTTCTTTCAAAGAAGGATTTCTAAAAATAAAATCATCACACAAACTGAGTTGCTGCTCCATTTTATCAAAATCAAACCTACTAGGATTGAGAATATATAATAAATTAAAAGGGACAGAATCATTATTAACATCATAATTTTACACAAAGTGTTTTACTTAATCATTCATTACAGATCATGTGCTGTAAAAGCATTTGTCTCTTGGTTTGTTTGTTTTTTTCCCTAAAGATAATTTCCAGAGAGAACACTTTTTTTGTAGTTAACTCTTAAGGAGATAAAAACCTCAGAAGTAAAGAAAGAAGAAAAATAAAGGATATAAAGTGACAATTTATGTTAATTCTGACAGAATTTTAATTAAAAAAGTTGCTACTTGATTACTTTTCATTTCTAAAACTTGTACTACTGGGACTAATCATATCTAATTTACTTCTCTCCAACTAAAAGTGGTTGCTTGACAAGAACAATAGATCAAGAGCTCATTAACCTCTAAATTACAGCTCCATGACATTTTTGGAATGGTGCTACATTCCTCCTCTTTGTGTGAAAAAGGGGAGTTGTGACTCTTCAGTCAAAATGTGTAAAAATGGCATCTGCCTTATATATGTATCTATATACATATATGTACATACATTTTTATTCTGACTTTTCTAAAGCCTTTCTTCCCTTTCAGAGGGACAGTCTAGGTTGAGAAGCCATATTAAGTCCTGCACCAATAACAAAACTGTAATGTAACAGATGACCATAATTAGCAGCAGTCATATGGTAGCCATGCTTCTGTGACAGTGTGTTTATATGGATTTCAAAGCAATACACAAATATCACCTTATTTAAATTCATGTCCATGTAAGGTGCTATTATGGACAAGATCTTAATATTTTTCTGAGGGATTAAAGGTGAGATCCACAAGAAGCAGCAAGCGCCACCGCACTCGGCATTTCAGTACTTAACTTGGACTTGCTTGGCCACCACAGCAAAACCTACGATCACCTTTGCTTTGTGTGCAGTACCCACGGGGAGCCAAGCACCCTTTGGTGCACAACACATGCCACTGAGTGCAGATGAGTCTCACCTGGCAGCAGAGAGCAGTAAGATCAAGCAGGGCAGACTTCAGGGCTTAGCTGTCTTGCCTTGTGGTGCCAACAGGTGCCTTCTCCCCCTTGGGCTTCATAACTGGTCCAGAGAGAGCAAGCAAGAGGGAGTATGGCTGCATACTCCTGCTTAGGGAACTCACCTCAGTTAGGCTGCTATGAGTTTTTCTTCCCTGTTCAAATGACCGTGTCCATAATTAATACTGGATATTAATACTGATTACTAACACCGAACAGTTAGATGGCTCCAGCGCTGCGCAGAACTGAATGAAGGTTCTGAGAACCAGTATTTGGGTTTAACTCAAGTGAGAGCTGGGAGGGATTTAGGTAGCCAGGTCCTTCTGTGGATGTAGCCCTGCTTCTTTCACCCTCAGCTTTGTGCACAAAGGTACAAAGCTGGAGTAAAACTTCAGTGCTCTAACTTCTGACTCCAAATCAGAGCTCATGAGCTGAAGGCTCATATTTCTCCTTGACTGCTTTTAAGTTACTCCTATAGTCAGAGCAGTGCTTTCACCTCCTTCCTTTTTCTTGCACTGTATAAACTACCAGAGGTTTTTTACAACTGGAAAGCTATGTAAAGCATTTAGAAGTTAGTTGCTACCACAAGTGACTATTTTTGAGTGCAAGGGATAAATAATCAGGTACCCACAGGCATCCAGAACCTTTCTTTTAATTTCTAATGCGACGGTATCCCGTCTACTTTATTAACCTTCTAAAATGTAAAAGTAGCAATTTTGTTATTCAGTTCCTTCAGAGTAGTGATCTAGGACAGATTTTAACTTTTCAGTAATTTATATTAATAATTTTATTCGTAAACAAATCACTGCTTACAGTTTTTGTCTCCTTACGCTGAGTACATCGGCTTTTCATTTTCTTTGATCCAAGAGATACTTCAAAGAGGCTAGAGCGACAGTCCAGGTTTCCATCTGTCACATACAACATGAGCTGAGTCAAGGCCAGCTGGTCACTATAGCAAAGGTCAAGGTCTGTTGCCCATACCTAATCAAACACAAACAGGTGCATTAAAAAAACAACAAGAAAGGTGAAACTCAGCAATTGTCATCTATGCCTTTATTTTTGTGCATGTTGATAATGCATACTTACGGTTTTCTTGTTCTGGTGCATCACTGGCCACAATAAACCACTTCCAAACTGGAACAATCGGAACTCCTAAGTAACTCCAAAAATAACTTCTCAGTGAAAACTGAAAGGCTAAGGAGAAAACAGCTACCTGTACTACCAAGATTTTAGCAAGAATTAGAAAGAGTAAATAGATGAGCTCAACAGCTGTGAAGCCTGTATCACATTAAATAGGTAATTATCTAAATACTAAATGTCACACCTGGATTTTCAACTGAAGAATAATTAAGGTTAAATAAATAAAGTCAAACAAATAGGTATTTTGAGATAGAAAAAGGGAAGCTCCAGAAGGCAAGGCTAAGCTGAGTAAAAGGAGTAGGGAAGAGTGGAATGTGTGTGCAAGAATACATATCAGTCACCACAGGGGCTGAGCAGTTCCTGTAGAGATACCATGGCCTTCTCAAACAGTGGATACTTCAGCATGTAGAAAACCCTGTGGCTTGCAGTGTGGTTCTGCTTCCACTCACACTGCTGTTTGTGGAGCCAATTCAGCTTTATCCTCGCATAACTACTGATGAAGCAGAGCCACGAGACCACGAGACCGCGGGGCTGCCACGGGCCGTGTCCCACAGACCCGGCGCTTTCACAAGCCGAGCTGCCCTCAGCACAAACATGGTATGAGCGCCTGCTTGGCATTCACGGGGATGGATTGTGTAGGGACGTGTCCTGCGATGTAGGAAAATATTGTTTATTATTTTCCAGCCAGGGAACCCAGCCACGGGTGGCAGGTCTACTTTAACGTGCAGTCTTGAGGCTGGCCTTGCAGCTAAAATCGCTGCCAGTCTACAGTGCACCAGGAGCCACGTTCCTCAGCAGCCTGGGCTTCTGGGCACACTTGGCATTTGCCAGTGCAGATAAATATAGGCAGGCTGTTAGTGCCCAGCTCCCCAGGTATTTAGGCATGTAACTCCACCTTGCTCAGGGAGAATTAAAGCACCTTTGTGGGTCCAGTCCAGTTATACCCAAGAAGTCTGTGCGAAAGCAGAAACTTAAAAGATGCCTGGAACTACAGCTGCTACCCCAAACATGGGGCATCCATCCTGTCTTATTACGTACTATTAGGTACAACAGAGAGGTTGTGGAATCTCAGTCTCCCTCCCTGGAGATCTTCACAAGCCGCCTGGACATGGACCTTGGCAACCTCTTTTAGGTGGCTCTGCTCGAGCAGGGGTTGGACCAGGTGGACGCAGAGGTGCCTCCAACCTCAGCCATTCCCTGGTTCTGTACTCTGCACCAAGTCTACGAAATCCTGCAAGCCCAGGACTAACAACAACAACCAGTCCAAGAACCTGCGATATAACCACCACTTGATGGGGCTGCGTCTTACTGGGCCCACCAGACTGCTGCAGCGAGACCCAGAAGTGCTGTGCCTCCTGCAGCTTCACTGAGCACAGTGAGGCAGCAAAGAAGCCCCTTGCAGGGGGGTAGCATCTGCACCCCTGTGGGTTTAACTGGAGCCTGCAGGTAGTATGGACAGGTGGAAGGGAAGCCCACCCCACTCACATGCAGGACATACTTGCAGGCAATGATAAAAGTCTCAAATAAACCTCAAGAGGATTTCAAAGCATTAAAGACTGTAGAATTCATGCAAGATTTGTTGAGCCAGTCCACACCAAGGGCGTAGCAGAAGGAAGCACCACAGATTGCTTCTGCGAGGCTCCTCCGCCCCCAACAACCCAAGCATGGTTTTACCCATGAGTTTTTCCCTTTTAAAAAATGCTTGTGCTGACTACACCAATGAGAAATGTTAACGCACGCAAATATCTGCCCTACAGTGGACCCCTTTAAAACAAATCTAGCAGTGAATGACTTGAATAAGCCTTTGAATGTTAAATGGCATCATTATAAGGATATTAAGAGGTCAGGCAGTCAAGGCCTCTTGGTAAACTGGAGTTAATTTCTGAATCATATTCACATAGTAATGCCCTTTTTATAATGGTGAATAAATCACATCAGTAACAGTTGTTAATAACTAACTGCCAAGTATCTGTTGCTGTATTAAATATCCTATTTGTCAACTTAAATATTTCCTGCTGCATGGTATAAAATGCAAATTGGATGCTAATAGCTGGCTTTACTTAGTAATAGGGGAATGTTCCCCAATTACAATGCTTAATTTTCTTCAATAATTTATTCTTTATCATCACTTCTGCAAGACAGGAAGGAACTTTCATATCAATTTGTACTTTTCCAGTATGTGGTAACCTTTTCAATGAGCCAAGCAGTAATTATAAACTATGCATACAGTAGAAGTGCTACATTAATTTCCATAAATATTATCAACAGATCAGTAACAGCAAAATGTGCCTTGAACTTTGTTTGAGTTGGATTTGGATTCTCAGTTAGAGCTTTGTTCCCAGAGATGGCCAGGCTATGTGAGGAGAGCAGGGACAACTGCAAAGCCTGGATATCCAAGGGCCGTTCACCAGCTCAGAAAAAAATGAACCGGTCACTCTTAATCCAGACCCCAATAGTACATCTGCATTGCTCTAGCCTCAAAGTTAATACCAGCACTGTCTGGAAGCTTTGTTGCTGCACGAACAGAGGGGCAGAAGGCAAGTCAGACTGAAGGTGGACCATAAAGTGGCTGAGATGGAAAACCCACAGAAGCTAACTAAAGACGTAGTGTGACGTAGTGGTGCAGCTGCACTGTGGGTAAGTACAAGGCTTGTGTTCTGGCAATGCATAGAGAATGGGCTGGCATTTAACAGCAGATAAAGCATCAGAAAATGCAGCCTGGCAAACATAAATAGTCATTATCACAAGCCAAACTCATTACACCCTGGTAGAGATACAGAACGTGGGACAGCACATATATTTTGCAAAAGTTACTCAACACATCCCATGTTCTCACTAACTAAAATGAAAGTACATGCCAGTGACATTGCTTTAATTTCATATCTAAACAAAAGACCCATTAAATACTTGTGTGATACATTTCACATAATCTGAACAAAAACCAGCATGTCAAACTGGCTCCAGTGCCCAACTAGCACCTTCCCAGTCGCTGCTCTGAAAAGGCAGAGGGAGCATCACTGGATGCCCCCTGCACCAGGACATAGCTCCAGCCTCACCCCTGCCCAGGGAAGGGGCTACAGCACACAAGAGGAGAAAAACCTTTTAGCAGGGAAAATTTCATGCTGCAAATTATAAGAATGGCCAAATGCTAGTTTGAGGGGTTTCTTTACTTTCAGAGTGCCTCAGTTAGTTTCTTTGGACATGGCTTCATCATCTCAGCCTCATACCATTGCCTACAAAACTAATGGCTCACATCAGCGGGGTGGTATGATGGCCATACTGTGTAATAAAGGAGGGTGTCCATCCCCTGCCCTGCCCGCTACTCTCTTCAACATTGTATGGAAAGACAGCTATTCATACCTACTTAAACATCAGTCACAGTTACATTCTACACTGGTAAATTCATCGTGGCTTTTGCTTTTTTAAATATAGGGTGTAGATCTCCCCAGCCCTGAGCACAAGGGGGAGGAAGGCAAACATGGCTGCAAGCCACCTGTCCGCCTCCTCACATTCTGGGCCTGAGCCGGAGGCTGAACCACCCCTCTTGCAAGTTAAAGCAGCCAAATGGTCATTAACGTGTGCCAGCTGGGATCACCCCCAAGGATTCTTTTGCTGGCTCAGGAGTATTGCACAACATACACTGTAGCCATGTTCCTTTCTGCCCTGGATATGTCCCAGACCATCCCTAATGTGGGGAGAAAGAAGAAGGCATAAGATTCCAGCTTTAACCTAGCAGAGGATTCCCTTTTGCCATGGAAATCCAGAGGTACCCTTTAAATTCCCTTTGTACTGCTACAGAAACAGGAGAGACACAGGGCCTGGGCAACTTTATGTTCATGTGATTGGAACAGGATAATTTTTTCCCATTTTATTAGTTTAAATGCAGGCCAGATCATTAGTAGCTAGCTGACTGAATTCTTCAGTGGATCATTTCCAAGTCCCATTCCAGTTTCTGAAGGTCATAAGTGCTCTTTGCAAAATTATACCAATCAATAACAGGCAACATTTCTCGTAGTCTCAAGCAAGGATGGAAGTTCGGCAGGCCTGAGTCTGGCTGGTGGAGCTGTGTGAAGACAATTACTATGTAAGACAGCTGCTTATAGTGCTCTTATTCTGGAACTAGGCAGTGGACATCTGTTTGCTGGCTTTATCAGTCTGGCACCTTTCACCGATAATATATCAATATATATTCCCAAATGGAAAGGGGTAGCTCATTATATCATACTAAGCACATGTTGACCATATTGAAGTTAGCAGGTGTCCCTTGAGTGTAATGACCTAAAATTAATCGTAATAAACAAAGAAAAAAGCACCAGAATCCTTTATATCTGTGTCTAAAGAATTCTAATTAGGTGGGCTTCATAGTTGATGACTTCTCATTTTCTGTGAAGAAGTTACCACACTCATGCCAAAACCACATATTTCTACTGCTCTGCAAGTGCTCTTTTGCATGCAAAGCACTAAGCTAAATCAATACAGCTGGAGCTGCCACCAGCAGCAGATATGGAGAAGAACATAAACTGAGAAAAACATCTAATGTTAGAGTAAGAATGGAGTAGAGCTACACATCATATATACATACGCAATTTGGGCAAGATAACTTAAACATACCTACTGCTCTCTCTTCTGCTCCTTTTGCCATACTAAAATGTCAGAGCACGGGAAGCTCTCAGCTTGGCTGCTCCTTCCAGTTCTGCAGTCCTGATGCTGCTGGCCAGGCTTAATGAAGCATCATGCAGGGTGTGAGCAAAGAGGTAGGCACAGAAAAGAAGTACGGTGGAGAAGAAAGCAGCATTAATAATGGTGGCACCAATCACCACAAATGGAGACGTGACTCCTCAGTTGAAAGAACAGTCTCTGTGAAGGATGAAGGAGACTTTCATGGCAGAGCTGACTCCACTGACAGCTCCTCCAGCAGCTCAGAGGCACAGAGCACTGGGCAAGAAAGAAGCAGTGCCACTTACAGACCTCCAGCACTGCTCCCCACCATCACTGGGATTGGATTGAAAGCTTCATCCATGTATTCATTGGTTCCCTGCATGCTTTGTAGCACTAGATTGTATATGGCAAATAAAAGGGCACTCATCATTCTTGACCAACCATAACTAGGAGAAGGAGCTCAAAATAATGTCTGTGAAAACAGTGAAATGTTAAAACAGCTGAAAACAAAAAACAGTTGATACAAATGTCAGGGAGGGAATGGTAAGAGTGAAACTACGCCAGCTCTACAGAAAAACTACACAGCACAGCATCAGATAAAAGAAGTGAAGAACAGATCTTGATATAGTTTCCACCAATGCTGAGTGTTACAGCGGAGCAAGGAAAACCATGTTCCAGCAGGGTTTCAGTTTCGAAGGGAGGGCTATCCTCTCAGCTCAGCACTGACAGAGCTGTGAAACAAGCAGGATGTGACATTTCTAGCAGACAACTGAAAAATCTACTCGTAGGGATGTGAGCCTACTGAAATCTATTAAAGGCTTTTCACTTTGTCTCAGGACTTAGAGTAGTAGCTCTTACTGCAGTCTATCAAAAAAAAAAAAAAAAGAGCAAAAAAAACCCCAGCAAAAAGCATTTCTTAGAAACATCAACCCAACTCCACCTTTGTAGCATGTAGTCTTTAAAGCAGCCCAACAGCTCCACAGAGCTAGCACAGGCAGAACAGAAGACACAGCAGACTTGCTTTTTAGTTTAGGCTGTTCCCTGAGCAGGCTAGAAAGTTCATTTAGGTTCAAGTCTAATACCATCTATTGGATTGCAACAAGTTTTCCTTCAAAGTAATACCAAAAGCTTCTAGAATGCCTTGAAAATCTGAGCTGTTTTTTTTTTATATATATATATATATATGAATATATTTCCATAGTTTATGAAGCAATGTCTGTGGAGGTCAGGCAGTTAATAAGCAGCTGAATTATCACTTCCTCCAGTAAATCAGGAGCCATTAGAAGAAGGCCTGTGCAAAGGTCAAGTTTAAGTAAAGCTAAGAGAGTGATATAATCATACAAATTAACAAATATCTAATACTTGAGTCCATCCTCATTATCTAAGGATATACAATAAGTGCACTTATGCAATCATAGGTATTTAACATCACGTCCTTATAGGATTTGCATGGCAAATTAGCGTAACATACACAGCATTAACTTGAGACTTTGGGACTTTCAGGACATTCATGTGTTCAGAAATCAAACCGGAACAGAGCCCACATGTGTAGTCTAGAACTGCTATTTGATTTTCAAACAACCAATGAAAGTTCAAAGGTAATCAGATCCATGTTTTTATACTGACTTAGGGTCAAAAAGAAAAAGTAGAGCACTAGCTAAGATTTTAGATCTCAAAACACAGATTAGGACTTTCCACTGAAAAAAAAAAAAAAACAGAAATACATCCTACAAGACTTACTAGCTCTTTGTCCAAGGAAATACAATCAAGTCTGGAATTGCTCCCTTTTACGCAGACTGCCAAGTGCTGCCAGGAGACACTCTCCTGCAGCATGCGCAGCTGAAGAGCCTGCACTTCATGGTAAAGACATCTCAAGTGAATAAAGTCACAATTATAGTGTAATTCTTTACAGCTACCATAAAAATGCTTCAGCTTTAAAACATAAACTTGAGAAGGGAAGGAAACATAAATTCTTAAACAGTTACTAAATTATAGCTTTTCTTTCTCCAGTATAATTGTTTTATCTGCATCTAGTATTGATGTCTGCATTATTGTAAAGAGCACACCTGCTATTTTTAAAGAAGTGGTTGAATGACACTGTAAAAATGTCAATTAGTAAAATATTAATGCTACTTGGGTGTTGAAAATAGAGCTTCTTTTATGACTTTTAAAATTCACAATAGAATTGATTATTTCAGCAGCGATCACAGACAGGATCTTAACCGGCTGCCATCTCGTGGCAGCTGCTGGGATGGTCTGGTGCTGGCCGAAAACTTAAGTTTTAGGGCCCAAAAACTGGCCCTAAACTCTATCCTGCTGACTTCAAGACTGGAAGATGGTTAATGAGAAAACTGTGGCTCTTGTATGAAAATAACACTGCTACATTCTGCGGGAAAACACCGGGAGAAATTTTCGGACGCACGTGTGAATACAGAAGAATGCATCCCACCAAAAGCATCCCTCAAAGCATTAACTAAATTATAACACCAGAGCTGACTGACGGGCTAAGAGACGTCTCAGTTCGCTCTCCCTAACCCCAGACCTGCCTGTGGGGCCGAGGCCGTCAGCCCTGAAGTATCCTCAGGGCTTTTTTACGCCGGGGCTGGAAGGGGGTGAGAACACCGACCTGGACCTTCCCAGCCCTGTAATTGCCTTTTTGGTGCGTTCTGCCTCATCTTTTCCCCTGCGCCCAAACTGAACGTTTTGGGACTGGTTGCACATCTTATCTCTAAAAGAATCCCATTAAATTTTTTTCCACACAATTTTGGTGGAGTAAGTTCTAGTTTTAGTGCCCTCTCAAGATTTCTCTTTCATGGGCATTCAAGGTATTATCCCTTTTCTCCTGATAAGCAACTTAACCCAGCGCTCTCTCACTACTGCTGCAAAAGGTATGGGGCTGTGTAATCTATCAGACCAATGAAAAAGGTGACTTATGACCCTGCTTCTCCAAATTATCTGTCCACAAATCTATGGATGTAAGTAAGTTTATGCATTCAAGCAGTCCCGCTCAATTAAATGGACTTATTTAGGTGCAACTCCTTGACAAGTTGGGATCTGAGAAGCATTCAGTCAATACTGCGCAAGACTTCACTTCAAAGGGTCAAGGCCTTGCTCTTAGAGATCAGTCCTGGAGAACTGAGAGGGAATCAGAAGTGACGCAGTCCAAGTTGTGCACCTAATATTTCTCCTCTGTGTTCTTCCCCAAGACACTGAGAACAGCATGGCTCCACCTCCCTTCTCCTAGGGAGCAAATTGCCGATGCTTACAACCAAGATAGAAACAGATAGAAACAGATTCCTGAGGCAAGCGGAGAAGCTCACCGTGCCGCCAGCTTTCCCTGCCCCTCGCGCGGCTGCCAGCGATGCAGTCAGCGGCAGGCTCTGCCTTGCCACCTTCCCCGGCTAACCCAATGCTGTGACTGCAATCCAGGCCTCGGAGAAGTTCAGCTCCCCACCCCTCACGCTTTAGTTGTACAAAAACCAAACAATGATGTGCTAGAAGTAAAGTACAACGTGCAGGAGACTGCAGCACAGGTGTGAAGACTGGCAGGAGTTAGACCCTCCTACAGGCCCTAATCTCAGTGCTGTTGGTTGCAAACTGCAGCCTCCTCCCGTTTTATCATAACCCAAGGAAGAGCTGGGCAGCGTCCCTCTTGTCTCCTTTTAGTCAGACAGACACCAGTAACTGCGCGAGAGTAAAGATATCGCCGTGTCCGTGACAGGCACAAAGCTCTACCATGACCAAACAAGGATTACTGTCTCCTTTCTACACCCCTGGCTTTCTCGCTGAATTGCCTGTTGGACAGACGTGCGCTGTTACTTACCCGTCATGCGGAGTCTGTTTGCTTCTAGCGCTCCAAAGGAACACAATGTCACAGCAACGCGTAGAAGGAAACAGTATGTTGAAGGAAAATACTCGCTAACAGTAGCAATCTTTAAAAAAAACATCCAATACCTCGTTGTTCGTATCAAATTTAATTTTATGCTTATAAACATGGCATGTAGATTTTTAAAGGCATTCAGAATGAAGTGCCTGAAACTCAAACACATGATATCTGTCCTCTGCTCCAGAGTCCCCTTTGCATGAGCACCCAGGGAACGTACATGTGAGGACAGGTATGCAGCATATACCTGCTCATTCCGCAAAGGCAGAAATCTGTTTTCACTTATTTGGCCCTTCACATTTCTTAAAGAGTTGTATTTATGTTGCATGTAACTTTATGAAGGTTTCAGGGATTTTTAAGTATTTAAATACTCAGACTGTACTGGTAACAGATGTTCAATGATATATTTAATTTTTAGTTTTACTGAAAATATCATGTATCAGTTGATATTTTCCATAAAATATAACTTTGAAAGCATGCCTAAGTATACTATACTTCCAGAAAATGTATCTGAGCCTTTCAGCTACTGCATTAAAATGGGTGCTTCTGAAATTAGTGAGCAAATGTTCTTAGAGTCTAATAGGATTTCTTGTTTGCCAAAAAAATAGTGCTTTCAGGAGCACAATCTTTTGTGTAATCTCTCTCTCACAAGACAGATGGCATCATTAATTGCCTCTATATCTAGTTAAATTTAAAAACCTGTGCTTAAATAATGTTAAAGTTGTGGTACATGCTAACAAACAGGAAATATTAAGGTAGAATCAATTGGAAACAAGGGAAGAAAACCAAGACAGAACAGACGGGAATAATGAGACCACAAGAAACACTGATTGATTTAATATGTCCTTGTTCATGCCAGGAAATGTCACAACCTTAATAATTTAGGAAGCATTTCTGCATTTTGGTAAACTCCTGGCTTGAGTGAAGCAATTGGCAAAACTCCCATCGACTTCAGTGGGTGAGAATGTCATCCCTTAATCTCTTTAAAGCAACTTTACGTGGAAGTTATCCAATATGGCTTATCCACAGTTCTAATTACAATGCTTGTGTAAATACATTTTGGGAGTCAAATGTAACTGTGATCTGTATTTCAAAGGTAACATTATTCTGTTTCTCTGGTTTACCACAGTCACCCTACAGTGGTATCAGTTACCAAAAGTCCAATTTTAAGCCTTTTCTGTGCTTAAAATGGAATACAATTATCATAGCACTGCCAAAGAGCCAGCTTTTGCCAATAGATACCATATGCTAACTCTTGGGTTTTAAATACAAGCCCTGTGTTTAAAGCCTTTTCTCACACCATACAAGCTGTGATTTTCAGACGCCTAGGAGAAACAGACACCCAAAAGGATTCAAGTGCGTACAGCCATACCATCCTTTGAAAGTCCAGCCATACTACACAGCTTATCCCATTAAACAGAGACATGTTCCCTCTTACAGTTAAACAGTTTTTAACCAGTGAGGTTCCTAACTGAAGATTGTAGAAGACAACAAACTTGCTCAGATAAGTAGATGAGTGTACAAGCAATGTCAAAAGACCTAAAAAACAAGGAGGTGCATTGGGAATACAACAAGTAATTGAGACTTGATGCTGAGATCTTGAATCAGCATCTGCATGCAAATGCTAATTTTGAATTTGTATAATTGCACCCACTAAGTTCAACAGCACTACCATCATTAACAATACAGATTTTACTTTCTTTAAAAATTATCTCATTTTCTTTAGTCTTCAAACAGAAGGTCACTACCTGAACACTCAAAACTCAGCCTCGTCACCCAGAAATTAATTTATTTTTTTCTAGCATTATGCTTTAGGTTTGTATACCTGCCTTAATATTCAACCCTATTAATCAATACCAACCAAACTTGCAAGAAGGTAAAACTCTCAAATATATTAATCTCCCATGAGAATCCTAAAATAGGTAGCTGGATAGAGGAAAGAGACCTTACTGGCAACCTTACAATGGGAAAGGCTGCAAGGTCAGCTGGAGGACACATGTGGGCACTTAAATTCAAGGTATGAACCTATAAGAAACCTGGCTTCAGTTTTCTTAAGCTCAAATGGTTTTATTTTTAAACAGAATGCAGTATTCAAAAATGCCATTCATTTGGTTCTCCCAGCGTCTGACTTATGAAAGAACTTAGTAGATTGCATTATGACAAAGAAATCTGACTTTAGGAATAAAACAAATGCCAGATTACTCTAGCATAGAAATATGCAAGATGAATGATGTTACAAACTATGATCAAAGCTGACCATCAACATTTGTGCTAGGGGCTACATTACTTCTTTAAATTCATTTGCTTACCTATTTGTTCCTTGGCACTGAAAGCAGTTTGTTGGGGCAATATAGTCCAACACCTTGTAAGATCTGAAAGTTCAGTTATGCATTTTAAGGGACAGTGGCCACCACTCCACTGCTTCCCTGCTATCCATCGCAGGCAGCAGCAGATTCTGGAGTCAATACCCTTCTGCTGTCTTGATTTATTACATTACTTTTTATGTTGTCAAAAGTTCTGATACAGCTGACTATGAGGTTTTACTGATAGGCTTGTAAACTCTGGCAGGGAGGATTAGGGTCACTTGAGTGGTTCTGATTTTGCCTTTTAAAAAGACCCTATTACTCATCCACACAAAAGACTCTCCTGGGCAGGATTCCATGAGAAAGCATTAATTTATTCCCTTCCATTCTGCTTAGTTATGCCTGTTGTAAGTCACACAGTGCTCCACCACCACTCCAGACCTACGCTGCTTTCCTAGTAGCATTTTCCTTTTTAGGTAATTCAAGATGTTAACCTTGGAATATCATAGTTTAAAATGCTGTATTGTTCAGTCTAGGCTCCCCAAAAGGCCACCCATCTCTTCCCACGTTAGTGCAACATGTGCCTGCGGTTAACACGCCCACAGCATGAAGTTTGCAGGACTGGAGGAAGTATGATAGACTGTCAGACACTACTGTAAAACTGAATTTCCTAATGCATCACACAGTACCTGGATCTGCTGATCCTCTACAAATATATTTGAAATACTCTAAAGCAAACAAATTACTAATTGCGTACACATTTGCACTGCAGCAGAAAGCAGTATGTGGCCTCAGGGTAGAATGGCCTCTCACGCTGCTCTGCTATCATGTACAGCTCCTGATACCGTGCATACAGAGGCTTCAGATCTTCAAAAGAGTGTTGATAAAAACACATCGGAGCCTGTGCAGCCCAGGTGGAAGACTCATTAGGACAAGAGGAATCTTCCATCTACAGAGGGAATTCCACGGGAACATTTACACTAGAGAGGGACAGCTTAAACTATCACATGAGCGCATTTTAAGAAGTTACTGCCCCTCAACTGAGATGATGTAAATGCACTGCATTCACTGCTTCCAGGCACTGCATCTGGCAAGAAAAGCAGGTTCATTTCAATCAATGCAATGATACATTTAATCATACACACTGTCATGTGACATGTATTGACCTCACTTTGTGTTTTGCTAATGAGGGATAATTTTGTATCTGGTGTTAAGATCACATCTATCTTTCTTGCAGTAAGTTCTTTTCAGACATTCTAAAACCCAAAGGGAGAGCAAAAGTGATTTGAATGGGCATATTTTCCTTTTCATTCACAATGAACTGGTATCCTACAGATATCCTGTACCAGCTGATCCAGGGTTGTAATTTTTTGAGACACGGTAACTGGACTGCTTAACTGCTTATCTATCTCTACTTAAATTAGCCATTAGGATGTAAACCAAACCATTTGTCACTACCATTCTATTTGCCATAACGAACTGTCAATGTCACTTCTTCCTTAGATTCATCCTCAAACTGTATCTGCATTCTTATAGAGACATTGGTTAATTCAAAAAGTACAATAATCCCTATAACTATTTTTGGCAGAGCAAAATACAAGAGTTTGAGAACATTGCGAATACTCTTCGTGGTCTTAGCCGTGAGACCACTGTCTGTAATTACCAGCTTAACGCAGAATGCACTTATTTTAGGAAAAAACAGTCGGTGGAAGAAATTCAAATATTATTTTCTTATCATTCAGCTTTGAAAGAAGCCCTTTAGGCTTTGTTGGGTTGTTTCTCTTCAGGCTGATGTAAAAAGTTCCTCAGGTCCAACTGGCAGATCGTGTCTAAATTTTATGTTATTGTTAAAATAACCACATGCTCTACCTACCTCCACATGCCTCACTGCTTAGAAATAAAGTGTTCAAAAGACCAAAGCTTTCTCCTGACAATTGTTTGGAGTCAAGCAGGAAAGACATTTCTCAATCTCAGAGGGACATTATGAAGTAATGTATCTGCCCCACTCACCTGCTGCTCCATTGTTTGTGGATGGATGAAAGTCACAAAATCAACTGAGAAGTAACCAAGCACTCCTTTAGATTTACAGGTTTCTCCAATTTTTAAGCAGAGTGAATTAAGAACTGCTGGATCAACAGAACATTGTGGAATGGTAGTGCCAGATGATCGCAAAGGTCCATCAGCATGGAGCTGGTCTCCAGATGACACTATTTTTATCTCGCCTGTTGGCTCTATCAGCATATCCACTGTAAGGTTTGTGACATTTTCTGAGAGCGGGAAGGCTTCTATCACACCACCTAGTAAGAAATGAATTAGCTGTTAAGCTAGTAATCAAATTCACATGCGATGCTCTTCAGAGTGCACAGAATGAAACCATCCAGCTCCTATTGTGCTCAGACATTGCAGGGAGGACTGCTATGGAGATACAGCAAGTAAATAAATGTAATGTGAGCAGCATAGCTAGGACCCATGAATCTCTTAGAAGAGAAAGAGATCTCATCTACTATAGCACCGAACAGTTCAACCAGTAACTTTTGATCTGCAGGTGCTTTGCAAGCAGTTCCAAACTTGAACAATATCACATATGTGACAGGAGGAATATGCTTTTGGGTAATATCAATGAACCCCGGGCTGTCTTACAGCACGGCTAAATGCCAGGGCCAGAACAGCAGTGAAATGGCAATGTTGGGACCTCTGGGGAGTGGTATCTCCTGCTGGGAACTGATCTTGGAGATTCCCATCCATACAGTGGTCTGAGATGCATAGTCTGCCTTTTGATATTCATCCACACAAGGAACTTGGTAGATGGGAATACTAGAAAAGCTGACAACTCCTAGCATAGCTGTCCATAGGAAAATCACAAAGAAATCTGCTCAGCATTCTGGATTTGTGTTTTTACTGCATATAATGCCATAACTCATTTAGTCAGGATAAACTAATATGTAATGAAAACTGGTGCTGTGTATGTTAAATGGCATTATTTTTCCCCAAAATATGTTCAAAGCTTTGACTCATCCTTATCTCTTCCACAGATAAAGAGATGTATGAAACATATATATCCATTACATACAATATAACACAGTGGCACAGCAGGGCAGAAATTTACTACCCAAGCACAAACACTGCATCTTTTCAATCTAAAATTTGGCATACAAATATAGGATGTTAACATATCTGGGCAAAGCCCCCTTGCAGAGCCACTGATTTGCAGTGATTAGACGATGGTTTTACCTGCACTGCCTGTTATGGACAAAGCCGGGCTCACTTCTGAGCTCCAAACCAGTTGGATACTGGCCAGCTCTGATGCAAAGGTGCCATGGTGGAGTTAATGCAGGAAGCCCCGATGAGGTCTCAGCACCACACAAACAAAACTTCCAGCTCTCAGATTGGAACTTACTCATGTTCCTTTGGCTGGAGGGCAAGAAAGAGCATGGCAACAGTCTAACTGGGCCTCTGCAACAATGTACTGTACAGGACAATAAGCCACTGCATACTGATCCTCAGTGGTGACATCACCTGCTTGAAAACCAAAAACTGGGGGGAAAGCTCAGCTCTTCTCCAGGCCAGAGGTTATGAGCACAACTGACTTCATGCAATGTATGCAGCATCGTGAGTTTACTCTCTTCCACGCTCTCTTCCTAGTCCTATGGGAGGGAAAACCAACTCGCAGATGTTTGCTCACCAACACCTAAAGATGAAATACTCTTACATTTACCTGTGTGCAAACTCACATGCTAGCATCCTCTAAAGAAGTTCTGTGCCAAATGTGAGAGCCTCCAGTACAGTAACCCAGGATTAAGGAGTTGGTGCTTACTGAGTTAGAATTATGTGAGAAAGTTAATCCAGGATTAATATAGGTTAAATGCTTGGATAAGACATAGGAATGATAGAATAGTTGCCTATAATTCATTTGTAAATGAACATTTGAAGCATAATGGAGAAATAAAAGGAGATAAATATTTAAGTGGGCCCAAGATTAACAAGAATATGGCATACAATATGGTATAATTACTCCTTATAACACTTAACAGCGACTTTGCAGTCTTATTTACCTTGACTAAGAAATGTTTGGAGGAATTTTTCCCATGTAGGGAATCGTTTCTCATTGACTGGCTGTACGTGCTGTGCTAAAAGGCCCGGCAGCTCCTGGGAGATCTTCACCAAAGCTGGCTCCTGCAGAAACAAATTAAATAGAACCACAAGCAATTTTACTACAGAAATGAAAACTGCTTGTGGGGTGATTAAAAACCAGGCCTCCAACAGGCAAAAAAAAAAAAAAATGTGGTTACTGTTTACCCACAGTCAGGAAGCCTTTTTTAATTTTTCTACTTACTACTCTTCCCTCCTATTGAAAATTGTCCTTCTCTGAAAGACAATTCCACCCCCCACCTTCAGTATAGCATCTATTTCATTATAATTTATATCAATAATTTGATCTGGCAACTGAAAATGCTAAGTACTTGGTAACTGCTTAGTGATCAATACCAGCAGTCAATAACTTCTACATTGTTTATATTTTGAATCTGAGCATATTGAAATAGTCACACATACTAGAAATAGTTTTATGGACTCTCTTTATGTTTAAGCTGTTATATAACACCTTCTAGTCACCAAATAAATAAATAAATAAATGGGGGAATAATCAACCACAAGTGTTTTTAAAATGGGAGATATTCTTATTGCACTCCCCAGTCTGTAACATAAATTCAGAAGTGTATTAGTGCCTCTATCTTTGGTAGAATTTGATTAGTCGTATTATAGGAGATAAACAAGCTTTTTCGTAGTTTCAAGTTCTTTACTATATTATTGCACACACAAAACAACCCCATTAAATACAGAAACTAAATGCATTGCTTTTACTGTTCAAAAATGTCCCAGAAGTACACAAGCATATAAAGTGCAAGGACCCTGACTCTATTGCTTCAGGCTCCTTTCCTTGCTGCTTCATAAGCATTCTCCTGCTTCCCTTGGGTCTCTTTGCTTCTGTTTTACATCCTCTCTCTCCAGCATCCAGTGCTTCAGAAGATGACCAACCGTCCTCTGATCTTGGCAATGTCCTAAGCCACAATCATATTATCAGGAGCTCTGGAGGAACATGATAAAACCTTATGGCTAACATCTAGGATAGGAAAAAAAAACATTCTATTTTTCCAGATAAGTGAATTTGAAGAGATGGGTTCTGTCATGAAGCACATGATGTAATGTAACCAAAAATATGAATTCAAAATCAGCTTACTGTGATTTATCTAGTAGAATGAGAAGGAGCACGGGCCAATAATTGGGGTAACAACTCCACATATGGGACACCTAGATACATCTTGTTCCTGGATGCAATCTGCCTGTGAGACTTTGGAAAATGGACTTTCTTTCTGTGCCTCAGCTGTCCAGCCACAAAAGGGGGATAATGGCTGTGCCTGAGCTCATGCGGAATTGAGAAAAAATGCATTAAAATATTGAGGTGCTTAGATATGATGGTGATCTGTGCTATGTGAGCCCCTATCATATACTAAAGAAAAAAGTATGTTGTTGACTTTAAACATCTCAGAAAAAATGTTTAAAAATGGTTTAAGTCACTATATCAATATACTAAGAAGCATAACCTTAACCTTATGGCAAAAGCAAAGGACCACATAAAAAGCGAGATCCAAGTTCAGAATTTACCCAGATTCAGGTCTTACACTGATAGCTTCCTTACAAAACAAATCTGTAACAAGGAATTTCAGGTTTTGATAGCTCAGCTGACTAAGACACCAGAAAAGTGAGCAAATGTCAGTTGGCCTTGTCTTGGTTTGTATTTGTGTTGAAGTATTGCTAAGCCAAGAAGTCACAAGATCAGGTGGTTTGTTGCACAATGAAAATAAATACAGCTTTGGAGAGAGGATCTGAGCGATGATGAATGTCATGGAGCTGCTGACCTACAAATCAGTTTGCACCTGTCAGTGCAGTCAGCGATACCTCTGTCACACTGAGTCTCATCCCTGAGATCTAATGACTTTGGGTATTGTGCAATTTAAACAGGAATATAAAAACAAACAAAAGAAGAGGTATGCAATGGCTGCCTGGAAGCTTTTGATAAATTAGAGGGGAAAAAAAAACAATAATCCCTGCTGGATGCGCAGAAGCATTTGAGAGTGCTGTGACCAAGCTTGTATAAATAAAAATTAAACAATGGGTATGTGAACTGGGCCACAATTTTCCATTGCAACAATTTTGAGGGACATTAGGGCAGCCACGCCAACTCCATGCAACAGTGCTGGGGACAGCCACGTCTCCTTTTAGCCAGAGTTGGTTTCAGGGATCACATGCTGCCATGAAAGAAAGCTCCCTAAACTGGGTGCAAAATCAAGCAGAACTTCCAAACTTGGAAGGCAAACTTAACTGGTTCATAAATGGAGGCTGCTGGCAAGACACAGAGTCCATTCACCTCATCTATATGTACAGGAACATCAAACGCCGCTGCTGCGTGTCCATATGATGGACATTAGACAGGCAAGACTCCTGTGGTACTTCCTCAACAGACCCAGTGTTACTTGCTTAAATAAGGTCAAATAGCATTTGAAGGGGTCATCAGCTCAGGATAAACTCAGAATGCCTGTTAGGGCCATGGCGATGCCATTACCCAGGCTCAGGAGCACCTTGCAGTTCAAAGCACCCCCAGTACCAGCTGACTGCGAAGGGTGCACACATCAAAACCAGCCACCTTACTGGAAGAAGATGGGAGCTTTTAGAGAAATAATTCACAAAAATCTGAGAAATGTTCTTGCGAGATCAGACCCAACACAACAGTGCTTTTAACATGGAATGTCGAGATAATCAAGGTGTTCGCAGAAGGGAGACAGGCAATCGCTTTTTAAGGATCAGCACCTGGAATTCTAGCTGAAGTTTTTTTGCAACTGTAAGCTCTAAAAAGGCAATAATCCTGATTATAGGGAGTTTTAGTAGGCAAATTCAAGCCCAGATCCAACATTCACTCATGAAGTCAAACCTCTTAAAAGGATCAGTGCTCTGTAGGCTAATTTCATTTAAATTGGACGGTAACTCCAGCAGAGCTTACCAATGTTTTCTCTCTTGATGTGGCCCAAAACAATTCAGAATCATAGGCTCAATGTAAACAGGGAGCATTTGTTCAAATCTTTCAGCTGATGTTTCTTAGCACCAGTAAAACATAAGCAGCCCAAATACTCTTTACATCATGTAGAAAAAACCTTTAGAATCTTTAAATCCCTCCAAATGTTTTGCACCTTTTTATAACAATGAATAAGCATGAAAAAAATGATACCTTTTTCCCCCTAAATATAAAATAATTTCTCACCCTTCTGCATGCTGAATTTTAGAAGGCTTTTTTAGAATAGCGGTTGCAACGAAAAAATAGGACCAAATGTGGCATATGTTGAAGGAAAGCTTCTCGAGAAAGACCAGTCAACAAAGAAAAGCCTGTTGAGAAGATAAGTAAACAAACAGAAAGAAGAAATAGAGTTAGAAATAGGAAGAAAGACCTGGGGACAGAAAGAGGCTGCAGAGCAGAATGCATGAGAAAGACCTGGGGCTTTTTAGCTAAAAATCAGATTGAAAGGAAATTATTTAGACCTTGCAAGCAAACAGAGTGAAGAAAGTAACTCCAAATAAGTAATGCTGACTGGGCCAGAGAAGAACAAAATCAGCAGACAGATCCTCAGCAATACAAACTGCCGTATCTTTGCTGAAGTCAATGAAGCTACGGCAATTTATGCCACTTCAATGGCACTATGACAATTCACACCGTTTATACAGTATATCCTTTATATTGTGATCAGTGGAGCTATGATAACTTATTCCAGCTGCTGTGATGTGAATTGGTCCAGCCCAGCTTATTCTTACGTTCTTAGCGACACCAGCAAACGTGGCAATATTAGAGGAGTCCAGTAGCTGCTTTCGGACTGCATTCCAAATAAGTTTAATTATTTCCTATTTTGCCAACCAAACTGATTCAACATTTTTTCTAATTCAGACAGGTACCTGCTGGCCAGAACCACAATCTACCCCACTGAGCAAAACAATTTGAAGGGCTTGTAAAAAGTGAAATGGTTTTGGATGTGATACACTGACTATCCTACCTACTTAAAAGTTTGCAACCTGATTTAAAGCCCAAGCATTTAATAATAAACTGCAAATTTCAAAATTAAAAAGTGCCAATTTTGCCTTCCATGAGCTGGAAAAGTATGTTCTGATAGAAGGTAACATCATGTAAAACAGCCATCATTACCAAGTAACACAAATGTTTTTTGTATGTAAAATTGCTTTGTAAAATATTTGCTCCATCTGCTGAAAGTAGCAAAGACAATTTTCCCTGATAGCTAATGGCCCATTTCAGCTGTATGGCAAGTGATTCACCGTGGCTGCGACTTGCATTAAGTAGAATGGCGAAAACAGTGCATAGAATTCTCCACTTATGTAGTATTATCTACTCACTGCTTCCTGAGAGCCCGTCCCTCATTATCACGGCCTTCGCTTTGGATCAGCACACAGGACTAGGGTTGCTTTGACTCAAGAGGCTTTTTGTCAAACTGAGGCACATATGCTATGCTTCAATACAAAAGCACAAAACAGCCACTTTCCTTGACTACAAGAACAAGAAGGTTAGTTCTCTTTCAACTTTCCAGCACTTAAACTGCTGTTCCTTTTTTCGCACCACATGGGGCCATGGTTTTCTCTTCTGGCTCATGCTGTCACTCTGCACGCTGAGGATTTCAATATATAAAGATCAAGCACTTCTTTTAATTCTAAATTCAGCTACATACACGCACACACAAAGCAAAAAACACTGGCCTAGTCCAAAACACCCCTCCCAATTGCTTCAGTTTCATTGTACACTCTGCTACTTACCATACCTCTATTGAAAAGCACATGTTTACATTGTGCCCTGAACTACTTCAACATCTGCTAACAGACCAATAAAAGATAAATAAACCAGGATTGTTTAGAAAGAGAGATCCTTTCTATTTCCTCTGAACGCTCCTAAACTGGCAGCAGCAATATGCTGCCGAGATCCCTGTTTGTAAATGTCATCTCAGAAAACAATATATGCAGGGAAATCAAATACAAAACCACCACAGCCTGTGCTACCAAGAATCAGGCAGAAGGAGGATCTTGAAAGCTCTATGAGCCTGTCACATAATTCTGCATGTTTATGCACGGCATGTTAATTTGGGATTATGACAATTGTATTAAATACTTTGCTTTCCTACTCCAAAAAAATACTCTATGTGCACTGCTATTTTATGCACAAAAGCATCTATTTGGCCTTCCTTTTTCAAGGCTCCCCAAGCGTACCTTCAGAATGAGGAAAACATAACACAATTTTCATGCTTTTCTAAAATACCCTTTAAAAAAAAAATCCTACGTTTATTTCAAATACAACATTTGTAAGTTCAGGACTTTGGGATGATAATACTTATACAAAATGAGATAAGAAATATTTGAGTGTGTCTTTTCTGAATTATAATTAATATCTGCAAATGCACAATCTATTCAGATACCCTCAGATTAATAAGATTTTCCTAATTAGCTTGTTTGTCTATATTTCAAACTCTATAAATTTTGTTCACTTTCTTTTCTTTGCCTTCATTTCTGGCTTGTTTCACTAAAGGAAGGATTACAGTGAATTCCAAACAATGCAATTTTAAAAAGAAAAGAGACACCGTATAGATAATCCACAGTCACTTGCCAGGAATTTTATCTAAATTGCTGAGCTGTAATGCTAACGGAATTGTCAGACAAAACCTGCACTGCATTTCACAAACAACACACAGTTAAACTTCTTTTATTCTTAGAGTTGCCTATGTGTTCCCTTTTGGATTTTAGCAAAATAAACATTTTTAAAATAATCCAAGGAGGCATTTTATTGCATGTGATAACATTAACAGATTTCAGATTTCTTTAGTGCTCTTGCTTTATCCTCTCCTTCCACATAGTTATTGCTAAAAACTGGCAGTTAAATTCAATTGATTCAAAATATTCCAGATCCATATGGCCTCAAACCCTGGAGCTGAAGTTCTGATATTGCCTCACTGCTGTTTTCTAGCATTTGCCTCTACTCCAGTCCCCAGATGGTGGAAGTAACATTTAAACCTCCTTTCCTCTGCCTTGTACAATAGACCTTGGCACCATTTCAACTGTTTACTCCGGTAATTAACAGCACTGATACCACAACAATTACAACTCCTACAATCTTAACACAATAATGCTATGAATTAGTGAGAGCTAATGGCTGGAAGGTATAGTGGTTCCAGACTGCGAGATCTGTGCATTTTTAGAATAAAATAAAAGGTACAAACAGCACGCTTGCGGTAGACAATGATTACCTAGTAATTAGTTTACACAAAGCTTCCTATTTAATGGCAAAACGCTGTAATTAACGCGTGACAGAAAATCAAAGGGTACTTTGTAAGCATATGAAAAATTAACACTGCAGGCCTATAGCTTTATGTACTGATTAGAAGCATATTAAATCAATAGGACATACACACCAACAGCTTGCATATCTGATTATTCCAAGTCTTAGGAATGGATATCATGGCTTTAATTTAACCAAGGAATACAATTATCATGCTTTAGTTTACTTAGTGATGTTTCAGGTGATTGTTAAATCCTAAGGCAGCTACACAGATATATTAATAAACTGAGTAAGAGCACTACAGATTGTTTGCAGATACAGTGACTATTTAAACTATTTAAGATATATTGTTGACAGAGCACTGCTCGTGCCAGGAAACAACCTGCAACTGTATTGCTTTACTGGCAATCGAGTTCTTCTTTAAGTCTTTGGGTTCTTTCTCTTTTCCTATTAAATATCATATTGGATAGAGGAAATTTTAAAAGCCTGTCAAAATTCTGTAAATGGATCTTCTGTGTATCTGCAAGAGTTTCTGGCCCTCTTCAGGCTGAAAAAATTAGCACACCTGCAATTGCATATGTACAGTAACAGCAGAAGCAAAGACTACGTGCTTAAGAACCCCCTCAGCAGACTTTTGGTGTTACACCAAGAGCAATTCAGTTGCTTGCACTTTATCCCAGTTCCAACAGTATTTGTTGCCTTGTCCTAGAACAAAGTTGGCGGTGTTACAAAAGGTGATCAGAATGGTGAAAATGAAAATGGGTATCAGAAAGGAAAAAAGAAGTGTTGGGAAGCTATATGATTCAAAGACAGTCAGAAATAACAGTGTGCTGGCAATGCCATGTTTCTGTGTTTCGTTGACAGTACTATGGATGGTTTTATTTTGATCTATTTATAAACATGCTCTTTACTCTGAATTCCTGCTTCAGTAAAGAAACGGGATATGGTACATAAGCTTCAGGTTTCTTATAGTGAATGCAACTCATTCAACCAGTTAAAAAGCTCCCCACCACTATTCTTGATTTTCAGGCAATCGCAAAGTTCATCTAATTACTTAATACAGGCCTTTTGGATGTTGACCAAAACACTTAAATTTAAAGGAACAGCCAGCATTTCATAGCACTTTATCTTGGCCTTGGAAATTGCAATTTTCCAAAAGTAATCAATGCATAATCCTGATACCAGCATCTGAATATTCCTTAATGCAACTCAGACTGAAAGTTGGATTTTCTGGATTTATCTCCTTTTGAAAAGATTTTGATTTCCTATTACACATTTTAGTGAATTAACCAAGATATGGTCTATAAGGAAAAGAAACCGTGACAAAATACTGTGACACAAATGGAGACAACAAGATTCAAACACTCTAACATTTAAAACAGTAGGCTGCCCAAGCACATTAAATAGCTTTTTTCTTCTACAACAGATATTTAATGGAGAGTTTTGAAACGGCTGCGTAGCCATGGCCAATTATAATGGCTTATTCAAGAGAATATTTGTTGCCTCTTTTTCTGTGTCTTGTTCTATTCTTGTATTTCAGCTCTTTTCCTCTTTATCCCCATATATCCCTCCTTTTGTTTTCAGTCTGATTTTCCTTATCTTAGCATTGCTGCTAGGTAAACTTGCAACATGTTGCTGGTCCTGGTGGTTAATTAAGAGTTGCAGTGTAATAAAAGTTAATTCTGAAATTAATTTGACTATTAATCTAACCTCGTGATTTAGCTACTATTTATTAGACATGTATACAACACGGTGGGATCTCTGCATAGTCCTTTATTATTTTATGTAAAAGGAGAACTGTTACAAGAACAAAAAAGGCAACACTAACAGAAAGGCAAGGTTATCCTTCCTCTAAAAGGCGAGAGGACTGTGAGTGTTGTGAGAGTTTGAGGTAGCAATTTAAGTCAAAGACCAGGAGGCACTGCAGACCTTGACAGCCTGGTGTCTATTCGCATACAAACAAAACACCTCAAATAACACACTTGGTAGACCACTTCTCTGCTGTTCTTCACTGCTTGAATTGTGAGTGGGCATCTGGGCATCCTTCCTCAGCTCATGTAACATACGGCTGTATAAGGTCTGCTTAGCCCTAAATCTTACCACTGGCACCAGCCACAAGTAGATGCTCAGGTAACAAACGATATGAAAAGAAGCAAGCATATCCATTACCCATATACTCTCCCACCATCCAACAGTTTGCTGTTCAGAAACCCTCTAAGCCAGAGACTGTCTCAGCGATTTTAATAACCATTAGTTTTCTCTTCCATTAATTTATACAGTCTCTCAGCAAGGATCCATACCAATATAGGTGAGATTTTCCCAAAACTGAAAAACTGAACTGTTGACTTTAAATAAAAGACATGTAGCTTTTAGCATACTTTGGAATACTACTTATTAGTAAGTATTACAGCTATCTTTCTCCAGATATTTCAAATGCCCTCATGCCATTGTCCTAAATACGCTCTCTATTGGTTTTCCATGCATGTACTCTACTAGTAGCAGAACCACTATTTCTGCTATGAATGGACTAACTGAAGCTGGAATTGGTACGGAAAATAGGTTAGAAAATCATGATACAACGGCATAAGAACATTTCATAGCACAAAGCACATCTCATCTCAAAGCACACGTACCTTACATGTACATATTAAACAGGTAAAAAAAATGTGAATTTATTTACTTCCTCCAATAGCTGTTCACATTCCAAGATACAATAAAACTTCTCAGGTGTCTCAGTACTTTCTGATTGTTTTTGCATATTACTGGGGCCAGATTCTGATATTCCTTTTCATACTGAAGCACGTCTTTACAAACGGCCTCAAATTGCCAAATGAGCATTTATGGTGACAACAGTTCTCTTGATATTGAATATCATTAGAATCTGGGCCTCAGGATGGAATTTTTTATAAGCTGGCAACTTAAGCAGTGCACAGGAGGATGAAGGCCTTACAGAGACACTCAGCACAGTTTGTGAATTCTATCCCTTATGAATTGCAAAATAATTGTTCAGATAACTCAGGTGCTGCATTAAGTTAACAAGGTAAAATAGATCGATAATCTAGTCCTGCATTTCTGTTTGCCCAATGCTATATTTGAAATGAGGAACCTAAGATCAGTCTCATTTTTAGACGGAATAGATTTTTACACAATTCAAACTCAAAAACTACATTACTTTTAATCTCTTGCCTACTACATACCAATGAGGAAAATCGGGGTATCGTGTCTTAAACTGCTATGCAAATGATGCTATTTGTAAGTATTAACATAATTTAGTGCTTACAGTCATATTCTCATTTCTAATAATTCTACCAGAATGGAGAGTCTTTTCACTGTACTCTTAGCCTCCAGGATAGTCTTTCATCAAGAAGCTGAATTTTTTAATAACCTGCCAGCATACGTTTTGTATGTGGCAGCCTATGCCGATGACACAATGTCTTCATTATCGAAAGAAACAGGTCTACATACTGTAATAGGACATTAAAGCATGCCTGTGCTCATAAACTAATGCTTTGATGTTTAAATGTGTATCATTACAATGGTATTCCTTAACAAAGGATGATTTTAATCCTCTGCTCTCAATGGTAATACTCAGTGGAGACTGCAATTCATTATATATAAAAAAGGTCTCCCGTTTTACAAAAGAGGGCTAAACTCAGAAGGCAGAAAAATTTGAACACACATATCCAAACAAGACATTCAAAATAGCAGCAAGTTTCACTCTGCCAAAGCTCCCTTTAATACTGATCTGGATTTATGGAAGCTTTCCTGCTGACTTTAGGAAATTAGATCAAATGCATCATTCCATATGCATTTTCCAACTTCTGACAAATGATTTTGTTTAAGGGCTTCTAAAGGATTGGTTCCTGGCTGCATCAAAACCTAACATAACCACAGTATGAAAGGGAAAACAGAGAAAGCTAGTTATCTCTATGTCCCTTCATTCAGAGTCACTTAGCCATGGAAGAATTAAAAAGGCACAGAAACTGGAACACTAATACTAACTCTAGGTAATAGCACTTGTATAGGGAATTTATACCAGCAAAGAACTGGACTTGGTGAAACTGCATTTTATCATGTCTTCTGCCCCCAGCTCTGATGGTGGGAGCAAGATTTGGGTATGTTCTGCTAGCTTCATGTTCCAGAAAGCTCAGTGGCCAGACAATGCTTCCACTGGGGCAGCTCTCCAATGCTCTGCTTCATACTGGTTGACTTGTACAGAGGGATCCTGAGCAGAAATTGGAGAAATTAGTGCTTCAGTTTTATATGATAAGCTCTATTTTATAATGTGGAATTATTTTGTAGTTGTCATATGCAACAGAACTGTAATCAGCCCAATTTGAAATTTATACAATATAATTCAATCAAACAAAAATTTCAAAACACTTTTGATTGAATTAAAAAAAATCAAGAGAGCTATAATGAGTAGTTTATGTAAATTAAACAATTCTTTCTGGATACATTCCTTCTGGCTTTAAAACCATTACATTAGGAATGAATATGGCACCATATTCAGAAATATTAAATGCTTATTGAAATTAACACATTTAAATACCAATGAATATTTAAAGTACAAATAGTTTTCCAAATACCAGAACTGATGAACTCTGGTTTCAGATGGATTTTTCTGCGGTTGAGATGTATCATCTTACAACCTCTCTCAAGCATGTGGATTCTTGTGAATCTTCTAGTGCATGAGTTCATGCTATACTGTTTCCCTCAGTTAAGTATTTATAGGATCTCTCTCCTTACCTAAACACCCACTGAATGAAACATGCAGGAGTCTAATGATCTCTGATACCTCAAGTGTTCTGTCTTACACAGATGAAAATCACTGACAGGTTTAAAAGTTATTAGTGAGGAAAAATCTACAGAAATAATAATCCTTAGAAAGCCCGACTAAAAAGTAAACAGTTTGTGGTTTCAAATTGATTACTGTTGTTCACTACATTAGTCCAACACTTTTGTTCCAATAATTCCAATGTTTCTATGTAGCTGTAATGCTCTATCACCTATATACTTTCATTTATACATGCCCTCACTTTGGATAAAAAAACATGTAAAATTTGCATATTATTGCATATGAATTAAATGTTCTGTGCCCAACTTATTCCACAGTTGGATATCAGACATTTGCTTACATTTTGGGATATTTGATTTTTTTTTTCTTCAAATTACTGTTACCTACTACTTTGTACAAGCTAGTCTGGACTCGGTAATATCAACGCTTACCTATGTCTTAAAACAAAAGCTTAGAGAAAAAAGTTACTGTGAGGAACAACCCCAGCAGACTACTAAGAAGCCAGGACACCAAACAAGATACTCTGCTCCTTTATTACTTACATGTGCCCACTTCTTACTCCATATCTCAGGGCTGTGTCTCTGACGTTCCTTCTGAACCCAGTGGTAGCATTTCAAATGCAAGATAATATCACAGTAGGCAGTGCCATTTCCTCCAGATTCATCATTCACTTTAAACAACCAGCGCCGCACTTCCATATTGTCAATAATCAGCTGACTCAGAATACTAATCATCTGAGGAGCAAAAAATGACACAAAGATATTTAGTACCATGACAATATCAAATTGTTCCTTGATTTAAACTCCCCATTCTCAAATATTTGGACTTGAAACCTAACTATGGTTTTTGTTTCTTAGAGATGCTCGTGTTGTTACAGTTATCTTGGATACTTAGCAAAAGCAACCCTGAACATTTTTTGATGAAGAATTTATGGTCTTCACCCTGTATGTGAGTCCACTCAGGCACACTACCAAACAGCAATATTCTATATTCTGCAGAGAGGAATTTGCCTGTCCAGGCTTTTTTGTCACATCAGAATCTTAGGTTTTGGATAATCAATCAGTACAGCTCAATAAATGTTTTTCACAGGGAATAACACGGAATGAACTACACTATTTGCAAAATCTGAGAAACAGTTGTGCCAGATTCTAACACCAGCCAAACATCTGTGAAATTTTCCTACTGGAGAGTACGTTATATGGTTATAAATATATGAAGGAGCTACCAGGCAGGCTTTATAAAATGCTAATTATTTGTATATGTACACAGATTTAAATGGGTTTAAAATGCCTTTTGCCCAGCTGGTGTAGGATGCAATTAGCTTCTTAGAAACTGCAGATGCCTTTGAACCTGGTAAAAGTATTATCAGATCTTTTTGCATTGGCTAGAATGTATTTTTACATAGCAACTTTGGGGACTTTTTTTTTTTTTTTTTACACTGACCTCAAATACAATTACATGTGTGTTTCAGATGCTATTATTTGTGTCTTTTGAGAATCCCATAAATGTGTTTTTCTTGATGACTCCCCTACAGTAATGAAAAGGATCAATAATATTGTAAGGACTGTAGCAATCATAAAGAATTATGTGCTATCTTTAAGTGAAAATTGAATTGTGCTTTAACATAGTGTCACCTTGCTTTGATTATTTAACCCAAAATGTCAATATTTCATACAAGCAAACAGCAGAAGTAGAACTTCCATAACACTGTAGTATGAATCAAAAGTATTAGATTCACATAAGTTAGTTATTTAACAATAAATCAAACAGTTGTTTTACAGATCATTGATCACATATTTATTTCATCTACTATAGAAGTTGCAATGTATTTGTGTAGCTTAGGTTGTTTTCAGTGTTAAAGGTGATTAATAAAAAGCAAAGTAATGTGAAAAATCTCTCTAAGCAGTAAGAATACCTATGAACAATGGCACTGATTATTTTCTTGATTTCTATCACCTCCATAAAAATATTATAAAAAATCAGTACAGATCGTACTTAGACATACAATTACAAATTGCAAAATCAGCCTTTAGAATGACATACTGAGGCACTGAATGCAAAATAAATGTGTCAGCTGAACACACTATAGAAAAGTCTTGTGCCTTGTAATTTTAGTTTAGTAATATTTTGTTGTCTTTCTTGTCATGCTGACAAGATAGGTGAATTTAGCAATGATATGCCAGACAAGGTAAAACTTCAGCTGCAGATATGCTCAGTGAACCTCAAACTGAATAGCTGGTTTCCTAAGTGGAAGAAATTTTGCCTTCATCAAATACTTAGTTTCCCAGAAATCCCTGTTCTATTTTCAGTCACTGGTAAAACTCCCATTAATTTCATTAAGTCCATGACTTCATCCATGGAGCAGCAACACAAGCTGTTTGAAATAACTGAGCCAAAAGGTCTTATATATTCTCAAGAAAGAATGTGAAGAACATGAGAACAATTGTATTGCTTCCTGACTAGGATATGAATTGCATTTAATTGGTGAGATTCAGCCAAAAGAAGAGCCCAACCCCATATAGAATTTAATCAAATGTAGTTAGGGTCTAATCAATACAGGCATTACAAGTATACAAAGTTTGCATCTTATCAAGTGAAAACAAGCACCTGCATGTTGACACATCCCAGAGCACATCCTGCTTACCTGTTCATTGTCGTAGATGTCAGATTCTCCAGGAGGGGTTGGCACACAAGCACTGGCAAAAATTCGTTTACTTCCAGACTTGGTACTATAGAGATGAGCCACTTCTGGCACTGAGCCCAATATAGGCACATTTAACATGTCAGCCACTGCTAAATCATCTTTGTGGGGAACCCCTCCAATAATGTAGGCATCTCTGCTCTGGATAAGAATTTTGATTCTTTTGATTGTCTTGGGACTGTATTTCAGCTGAGTGGCTAGGCACATATGATGCTTCTGTATAAAGATAACATTATTCTTGTTAAAAGGTGTTCTTTTCTATTCCATGAACCTAATTTATAATGCTGCACACAATAAATACATTATTAATAGCAGGCTGGGTTATGACCTATCCTGTAGCTTAGCAGTTTAAATTGATAAAAGCTGTTGGGGTGAGGCTCCATAATCGTGCACATCTTTAGTGTGTTGGAAATGGGCTCACTGGGAATAGAACTAATTACTACACATCTGTATTTATTTGATCCATACGGAATTATCCTTCTGTCAGTCGGCAGAGAGGCTGGTGGCCTTTGGATAATAGTGATTCATCTCAGCAACACTTCTGGCATGGTTTAACTCTAAAGCGCCTAAAAATCAATACAAAAATGAAGAAAAACCCCTATAGCAGAGAATGTATTTCACCATACAGTTCAGCAGTATTTTAAGCGATTCTCTGAGAATAAAACACTTTGATTTACAAAAGCTTTCACTGATCACATTAAATTACTGGGGATATACATTCCCATTATACAGTAGTTCTGATAGCTACTGTAAATGCAACTGCAGAGTACTCAAGGTGAGAGCACTATTTTTTTGTTGTTTAAAGTACAAGCATTTCAACTTTTTGGAAGGGATTTTTTATTTCTTCTAAAAAAGAAAATCTCTATTGCTGAACAAGTCGCTCATGACAGCTCTAAATTTAAACTAAGAGTATCAGTCGTGGCAGGTGAAACCTCACAAGCATTTGCTGCAATCTATCCTGTGCGTCACCTGCAGATAACCCAATTATCTTTACAAAGGTGCACGGACGTTGAGACAGATGGGAATGGACATTATGCAGAAATAGTATGACAGACATCCATTGCAAAAGATTGCCATAAACAAATCATAATCATAACGAGAAGGAAAACTTTACATTGAGATTTTATCTAATCAAGGCCCTAGTATTCCTTTTCAGGGTAGCCTAAGTAGTGGATTTGCTAGGGATTTCCAGGACTGAGAAACCCAGAGTATTTTCCTTCAAAGTTTTGGATGCTCCTTCACATGGACTGAAGTATAAATCCCAATACCCACTACTTGGATGGGGATGATGGTGGAAAAGGAGATGGGGGAGGCCCTGGAAGTGGACAAAAAAAAAAACCCTTTTGTCACTTGCTTAGTGCTTTCTTGTACCAAACACGTAGCTCCAAAAAGTGCCCAGCTCTCTCTGTACAGGAGCCAGATGTACTGCAAGGAGGAGTGGGATATATCTCTAGGTCAGAGAAATGAGACACTTAGAAAAGTTCTAGTAGGAAAAAGGGAGTCACACAAGTATAAAGGCAAAGAGAACAACAAACACGTTTCCTGGAGTTTTTTCCTTCTGTCAGTTTTAAAACAGAGACTCTTAATGTTCTGATTCAGTTGTTTCTTTTCTCTTGAGCACCGGTACAAAAGCATGGAGATGGCCCATTCTGTTGGTCTGTGGCAGACTTCTGCCATGTAGAGAACAGGATCAATTTCCAGCCCCGGTCACTTGCTCCCTGGGGCCACGAGTGGTGATGTAGGGACGAGATTTGCTTTGTGTCTCTCAATAATGGATTTTACAGTTAATTAAGGAGTGTAGGAAACAGGCTGTAAAATCTAGTTCATTCCTGCTTTGAGAGTGGTATGGCTGCCATGATATATGGTAGTGTGAGCAAAAGCAGGTAGAAGCAGGAGAACTAAGGAATCCCCAGAATTCCAGCACAACACTGCCTGCAATAATGGTCAGTGGACTAACCAAAATGTAGTTCTTGGTTCTCAAGCCTGTTGATTTTTTTTTCAAACTTCTCAAGATCAGAGAAGCTGAACTTGGCATCAACTTCACCACGACGAGCAAAGCTACCACTATCCCATTTTGAGTTTGCTGCTAGCTGAGAATCAGCAGAGCGTAACACGTTGCACCTGGCTGCACAGAGTCACACGAGATCATTCTAATAGCTAGCGACTGCCTAAGGACACAGGTATGGACACCCCTTTCCCCCAGCCTCTCTCTCCTCTGCAGACACCAAGGAGTGGTGCAGGGCTCTCTGTGTTTGGTTTTCTTTTCCACAGATTTTCCTTCCATCCCATTTCACCAAAGCAGCTAGGAAGCTGGTTAAGGTTGATTTGTGCTTCTGGAATTGCTCAAAGTAGCCTGCTAAGGTGGCCTTCAAAACACACATTCATATTTATAGGACTAATTTTAGATACATTGGGTACAACAAAAGGTTTTATAGAGTAACCCAGAAGAAAGATGCCCCAAAAGAACCTGTAAAGTTCTAACCCTTACACAGACAAAATGACAGCTAAATTCATGGTCACTGGGGCCAAAGGATGACTAGCATCAGTTACAAGTACAGATTCTTCCCCACATAAAAGCATACATTTCTAGGACACATTAGGTAATAGATGGAAAAGAACATATGCTTGGTGAAAACAAGGTAGTTTGAGGATTTTGCATATAAAGAGGTGTACCACAGTGAAGAGCCAAGGGTATACCTCAATCTGCAATTGTCCATTCTTACTGATGGCACTAATAAACTTCTCAGCATTCTGTAACTGGGTAGGGGGCATGATCCATATCCATGAAAGAACCATGTAGCCCTTGCAACTCAAGTTATCTCCCTATATCAAAGCATGTAAATATTTCCCAGTAAATCATAGCTGCATAATAAATTTTCACAGAGTTGTTTGCTCTTCACCTGGAATAGAAGCCTTGTTTGGAATATTTCAGCAGAAACTGGAAGAGTGAAGGCTATACAGAAGAGATGCATGCCTGAAAATGATCTGTTTTTACATTAGAACTACTTCAACCAAATCACCATGACCACAATCAGTCATGAAACCCATTTTTCATTCCTGGTCAGCATGTCCATGTCAAGCAGCACTTCATTTGTCCATAATATGATGTGTTTTAGATGATATTTTAGCACATTTTATGTAGGAGGCTCTTTAAAGCTTCCAACATTTGGTAGCTAGTACTGGAGAAATAACCCGGTATCTGGGAGCGTGGGGGGGAAGGAACTACGACTGTCAAAGTGCAAGTGAAAAAGAACAAAATATATCACTGCTGTTTATCAAGGATTTACCATCCAAATAACTTTACAAGGTGAAGGGTCAAATGATGGCACAGCACAGGCACACGTGATTCTTGCAGATTATACCAGTATGCAGATGAAAGACCAATACTAAAGAAAAGCCAGCTCCTAAAAACACAAATGTCATCTTGATGCTTTTCTCCAACTTCAGAGAAAACAAAACACATTTGTATCTACAGAATTCACTTTAACTGTGGCAAAACTAGCAGACAGCTCTGACTCAGTGGTTCCTTGTTATACAGCAAAAGCACTAAGCACTTTTTTTCCTATGGGTGGTTTCAGACTATTTCAACAGAAATGGATTCATACACATACGTGCTTTGCTGACCAGTACGATACTATAGAACTACATTTGAAAACCAACAGATTTACTAAATATAAAAAGCTTATTTATGTTCTGAACACAGCAATTTCAATCAAAATATGGTATAACCAATACTTGTTCAACAAAATAACTAATAGAGGGTTATTAATATATATTGGAAGCAGAAACAGGGCTTGAAGCATAGACACTAGAAATATAAATGTACCACAAAATTTTATAAAAATCAAATCTTAGCTAAGACACTGTGAACTTACTATTCACAATATAAAATTCTTTTCCACTGTAAAGGAGCTTCACTGCATTGCAGTATCATCAGAAACACTGTATGTAGCATACAATAGTTAAGGTCTCTTTTTAGACAATGTCCCAGCATGTGGATTTAAAAATGACTTGACAGGTTTGGAAGTAATGTTTCTGTATTATCTAACCTAAGCAGTTTTAAGTTCTGTTCTTTACAAAGTTCTAATCTGGATTTAATTGCAAGAAACACTACCAACACATGACTGATTAGATGCTGGGCTACCCAGAGATAAAGTTTGAGTAATAAGAATGGTTTATCGCTATGATTTGCTTACAGATATAAATCTATCAAGTTCACAGTCCCAAACATATAGGAAGAATGAACACTGGTCTGCAAACAGCCAATATAGGACTATCTCAACTAAGTCTATAAAGCTAAACCGGGATATTTATTTCCAATGCTCTAACTAGTAGTCTAATCAGTAAAGCCCTTAAACTTGCAATAATATTTCACTGATGTGTACCAGAGCGTTACAAGTTATAAAATTTCCAATTTAATTTTACTGCATCCCTCAAGCTGTAGTAATTAGAAGACAAACTCACAGGGAAGCTGTTTATAGCTTCAGGGGTGAGAATTTTGAACCTGTCCTGCAGGTCACCCATGTCCTCAGGGTTCCCAGATCTAACAGCTGCCTGCAGACCCAGGAGTTTATTGTAATACTGCAGTAACTCCTCACTCAGATGAAGGGGGCAGATGTAGATGACGTCCACGTTGGCATCTAAAACAAAGGGGCACAATGTTCATTACTGGGAGAAAGGTAGATTCCATTCAGAACAGCAATTTGATGATTCCTGATCACTTGCTAACGAACAACTTCCCTAAAAAAGCATTGGAAATAAAAATAAGATCTTTAATTCCCCAATCTTAGTGGTTTAACTGTTTTTTCTGTGCTTCAGCATTTCTCTGAAGACAGGTCAGCAACCCAAAGAAATAGCTAGTTTTCAGAATTCAATCTGCAGAACATATTGGGGGCAGAATTTTGAATGTGTTGCAGGGGGATTTATCTGCACAACTCACATTAACATCAATGGGAATTGTGCACTGCTTTAAAAATATATCCCATTAAGTTTGTAAATTATAAAACTGAGCTATTAAGTTTAGAAAGCTGATGAAATTGCAATTTCATACACTGCCTGCATTTTGCATGGCCTGTTCCTATTCTTGTCCTGTCCACATAAAAGCTCACGGTAGGATACCATTAATAACTATTGCTGAGCATGTGAGTGTGCAGATTAGCTAGTTAAATACCACAGTGTGAAAATCTGTTTTTTTGCATATGTAAAACAACTTGGTCTGAAAGACAGTGTATACACAAACACTAAGAGGTGAGAAAGTGAAAGTCTTTAATATATGTAATTCTGGAAACTTTTAACTACTATGCTCTTCTAAAATATTAATAGATGAGTTAATGAATTAATTGCCTTGTAACATCAATAGAGTATGCTGCCAAAAAGCACTCCTAGATTTTTATCCAGCTCCTGCTGAAATCAGTAGGAAGTCTTTCATTGTCTTTCCTGGGCACAGAAACAAGAGCCCTGAAAGTGCCAGGGACAATTGCTATTACATGTGAATGAATCAGAAGCAAAGCAGTATTGGACCAAGGAAACCCTGAACCTATCGTTATAAAGGAGTAAGATATCCCACTCACTCACTTTTGTTTTGCCATACTGCTACAGGCGAACAACCCACATTAAAAATGTAAGGCCAGAGTCTCGACTGAAGCATTAGAAGTAGTACAGCATCCGACAGTCAGCCCTACATCTGAGTCCTGGTAGAGCCTTTACATAATACAGTTCATTACCAATAACTTTTAAAAATATTTGAAAGAACAGTTCACTAGAACTGTTAATCAATACTCTATCACTTTTATACATTCATGCAGACTTGCAAAATCAGCTTGAAAATTTACCAACTAGGGTACAAAAAAACCTACTTCCCCATGTTGGCTATAATGCTGAAAGTATTGCATTGTCAAAAATTGACAAGCTCAAGTGAATTTGGTGAATAAAATGCTGCAGCACATTTTACTACTCTTAGCACTGCCCTATAAAGAGATATACAAGTCTGCTTCGGACACAGTGGGGCTTCAGAAACAGATTAGCTAATAGCAGGTCACACCAAGCAAGGAAATCCTCTGGTATTGTAAAGACAAAGAAAACCAATATGGTAAATGTCAATGCTCTTCTGCCAGGCACAGGTAAGGCATCCAATCTAGTTAATAATTTAGTTAATAATTAACTAGTTTGCATCTTACTCATGGTCTACCTTACATTTTACAGTGGAACCAATTTTCACGTTCACTGATTTTTCAAGTAAGAAAGATTGCCTGTATAATGTGTTGACTTTGTACCTTTAAGTTTCTAAGTATCATTTTAGAGAGAAAAAAAAAACTATGTTAAAAAACTGAAAAAATAAAACTGTACTATGGAAAAACAGTATTAGTGTCTAGATAATATATAAAGGCAATTACATTATTATTTTAGGCAACTGTAAATTTCTGCATCTAATATATTTTTGTTACAAACTTACTAAATGGCATTTATAAAATAATAATGATACTGAAATATACATGAATCATGTAAAGTATGTCATTCCAGGGAGCCAATGAAGTTGGTCATTGACAAATAATATTCTTCATTGCTTTGCTTAAAAGAGGACTGTCATTCTAGGAAAAACTTTTTAATGCATGTCTCTTACCTCATTTACTAATTAAAAAAAATTGTTTTAAATAAGGGCTTGCTCTTTTCTATCATATCTTTCTCTCTGTATGAGCTTGAATGAACACCAGCAGAATTAGCTACCTAATTTTGTAGAACAATAAGCACTTTTGATCGTCTGTGGTGCTCAGCATGCCACAGGATGAGGCTGCTTTACATTATCACAGAGTCAGAAAAATCAGTATGATGTTCTTATGAATAACTTGGACAGAAGCAAACGGCATAATTGCTTCTGAGCTTATATGTTCTCTATATTTAATATTAATACAAAGGAAAGTCCTCACCCGTCGTTCTCTTTTACTGACAAGTACGGGCAAATAACAATCAAGATATAGGCAGCTGACAGTTCATAACATACCCAGTATGTCGCACAGCCTTCCCATCTGTAAATTCTGTTGAAGAGCAAGATCAGGAATATGTTCACGGATGCACTGGGAATNAATGTATTCAAAAAAACCCTGATACACATTTAAAATAAATCAGACTTTTATATTAAAAAATACTGTATATACTGTAATATAAGTATTTCAAATCCTAAACATGGTATTGCATAACTTACATCATCTTTATGGATTTACTTTTAGTAATGAACTGATACAACATCTTGGTTTTGTATCATGAGATTTTAAATAAAGACCTAAATGCTACAGACCTATAGAGCTTTATAATTTGAATGTGTAGACACATCTGAGTATTTTGCTCAAGTCTTCTATGCGGTTGCATTTTTTTTAAATATTGAAAAAAATGACACCATTATTAAGCAAGAATCCTGGTAGAGTGGTACATTTTGTCCTTCACACTGATAAAAGGCAACAAAAACACTTCATTAAGAAGATGTCTCAGTGATACCTGATCACTTTGTTGCAGAGGATGAATGAGTGGCAGCCTGTCAGAGCTAGGATTATCTATTTGGAGGTCAGACTTCCAACTGACTGCATACTTGCATTTGAAAAGACTGCTGCAAATGACCACTGTGACTACAATCTCTAATCGTGTCATTTTTAAATTAAGTTAATTCTATATTAATCAGTATGTATATAAACACATACAACCACACAATGAGAGTTGCTAGTTGTGAGCTGTGATTAAATCAATATGGAAGTTCAGCCTAACACGCAGTATTTGTCATAAAATCTTGACTGATCCATTAACAAGACCCTTACAATATCTCTATATATCTGCACATGACCAATCATTTATGAAAAACTTAGTTTGACTAAAATTTGCTAAGTATTTCACTGTTTTCATTTTGGAAGATGACAACAGTGGATCTTTCATATGAAGCCACCTGTTTTAGCTGCAAGGACAATTATTATAAGTAATGAGCATTCTAAGGTGATGTAGCAATGCCACTGCACACAGGAGAATAAAACATAATAAAATATGGAGAAATGTAAATCACTAGTTTCATTTTCAATAATTTATTGTAAAACCTACATATTGTAGTTAGCACAATGGTACTATGCACCTGCAGAATTACATCAAGGTAAAAGATATCAAGGTTTTTGCCACTCTAAAATTAAGTTACGATAATTTGAAAAAGCTTGGTCTAATTATTTTAAGTTTAGTCTTGAGGTTCTCTAAAATGTGGACCATTTTTAAGCCACTAACGATGTTGCCTAACAATTTCAAAACATTTAAATTTCAAACACAGAAAGTAGCTGATTTCCTTACATTAAACTGCCCTCATGATAACAGTTTTATTTTTAAGAACTAAATCTGTGCAGAAAAATAACATGCAAAGATCACTTGGAAAATCAGTAATGATTTCAAGGGAATAATAGTTAAAGGAGCAATGGTAGAACAGTTAAAACTTGCACATCGCTAGGGTTCTGCAGATACACTAGAGCATCATACCAACTACCACATGAACTCTTCTAAGATGGATTAATAAAATATTAATTCATAATATACTAGCTTCCATTGACAAGACCCTGTTAGATTTACTGACGGGAAAATTCACTCCTCGTGAATCATTCACCTTCCAATGGACATCATGAACCACATTAATCCTCACACCTGATACGTTTTCAATGCTTTGCACTTGCATGACTGGTCACCTGACAATGCTTATTAAAGGCAGAGTCTTAATATTCCATTCCTCGCAGTTTAAACAAAATTCGGCCAGAATGAATTACCTATACTGTGATCATATTCTTAATGTTCGAGTACAACTATAACATGGGCCAACAGTTCTGCTTTGTTATGTACAGGTGGTTTACGTGTCACTAACATTTTGAGCTTCTGCATTTGGTCTCAAATGCACAAAACAGTCACATAAATTTGCCTTTGCCAGAAGCAAAAGCTCCTATTTTGATTCAAAGAACCGCTACTTTAGTTGATCTATACCTGTAATCTGATTAAGTTAAATTACAAATTGTGTCTGAAAATAGTGATATTGACAAAAGCCGGCAATAGCCAGGCTCTTGAGGATACAGCTGTTCATCTGCACAAGGCGTCAGAGCATCGTGGCAGCCCACTGGCAGAGCTGGTCAATGAGAGGGCCGACCTTGCAAGGTGAGAACCAAGAATTTTGATTTCTCAGTTTAGTGGCACAGAAAGGACACTGAGGGACCTCCTCCCTTGCACGAGTTTTACGATAGTGTATGTGCAACGACTTCAGTGGAATGCTCCCAATTTACACAGGGGTAAGTTTTAGGAAGAGTTATAGAAGTACTAAAATAACGCGTGTAGGAATTAATGGTAAAGGGCCTGCTTTCACCTCCCCTTTCAACCTCAGCCATGACCCTCAGCCCCTTCATTGCCATTTTCTTAATAAATTTTGCTCGTCTCAAAGTGTCTTCCCTCAGCAAAGAATCCACAAC
>VXAA01002279.1:266683-286683 GCA_013399115.1 Anseranas semipalmata | reverse complement strand
TTTTATAACAGTAAAGGTAGTTAGTTAAGCACTGGAACAGATGGCCTATGGAGACTGTGGAGACACTATCACTGGAAGTTTTCAGAACAGGTTAGAAAAACATCTGTCCACATTATTACAAGTGTAGGTAATTCTGCCTGGAGGTCTAGGTAAACTCATAAGATCCTTTCGAGATGGATTTTCTAAATTTCAATGGAAAGGCAGACAAATTTGAGAAAGTAGAAACTGGCAATATAGGAAGTATGTCTGACTTACTTCAATATTTGCTATTTACTGGCTTTGGTTCAAACCCTCCTGCACCAATTCAGTAATTTACAGTCACTTCCTAAAACAACTCTGCTGAAGACAGCATTAAAAACATGGATAAAAGTTTCATTACCCTCACTGTCTAAATACCTGTGTCTGAGAGGGAGCCTGCAACTCAGACTCCAACTGTTGAGCTGGATATGTCCACGTTGGCTTTGATTTTCCTGCTGAAACCATAGGGCTGCTGGATAGAGGTGGTTCAGTATTACCTTTGCTAGAAGAATATGGGCCGTCAATTGCTTCCTTTGAGTTTGGAAAGGTGAAGGTGTCTGTATTCTCAGAGTCCACCCTACTACTAATCTCCCCTGTTATCAAATAAATAAATAAATAGATAGATAGTTGCAGGTTTCATTGCTAAACAAGTGCAACAACAGCATCACATTGATATTCCACCATATACCAGCATCCTCCAGTTTGCTCTTCATGTCCAAGCAAGTTGCAATTTTCAGGGCATATCACCAAAACACATTCAGAAACGTCACTGGCTGGCCATAAGCCTAACCATGCTATAACAGGTTGCTATTACGAAGACTGAAATTATGTTAAGGAAAATGTATCACAGCTTTAATTTATGATGTTCTGAAGTTCATAACATGCCAGCTAGCAGTAATACCCAATATTATAATATCAAAATATTAGCACTTATACTCCATGTTACTCCATATATAATTTTAGTTTTTCAACTACTACTTTTCATTAGGAGAACTTTCAAATTTATAGGGGTTGCTACTAAGCCCACTCCATATTTTGCTCATGCTCCTTTTTGCATTGATGATAGGTTTGTCATATGCCACAAGCAGCTGTAGCAACAACAGTTTTGAGCATGCTTTGTAGTAGATCAGAATCCCATTACCCAGAGTATATTCATTTATGAGGAGCCATTCATCTCATCATCTGCCAAAACAGAGGCTTGATCAGATGTTATAAGTCATGTTTACAATGACTTACAGTATCATTGGCTTTACACTAAATCTGATGGTCATATCTTAGATTCAGGTACTTAGAATTTGAAACATGCAGGTGGGAACCTACAAGGATTTTCAGAAATGAGCAGCGACCAAATCCTCACAGGGATTAAGAAATGTGATTCCCATTCAATTGAAAGATACAAGATGCTCATCTGCATCTTTATGCACTCAGTATTTTTAAGAATTTGACTGTTTGACTGAGTGCTTGTTAGACAGCTGCTTCCTTGGGAGACAAAACAAGGGGCTGAAAGTGAAGTTGGAGATGCAACTGATGGTTGTTATCAATCATTTGCACTCACCTACAGTTGACTTCTTGTGCTGCCTGTGAAATTCATGGAGAGGAGCTGCTTTGGATAAAACAGGAGGTGTCTGGAGAGTTATCTTTGCTGCTGGAGGGATAAGCCTTCGTTCAGTTAGGCTCAGAATACCTATGAGAATATGACATTCATTACTGAACAATCCGTATACATTCCAGTAATGAAGGAAAAAAATTAGTAACAATAAAGAAATAATTAAACAAAGGCAGACCGAAGTTCTTCCAATTCCAAATCAAAACTAGAAAAGGTATCTTTTTAACGAGGACTTTCAAGGAAGGTAAACTTTGCCTACAAAATCTGACATAGACATGAAACATATTGTAGCGGTGCTGATTCTGAGAAGGAATTATGTGCTTGTACAATGGCGATTTAATATTCAGAATGGATGAGAATTAACTTTTATAAACCACAATGTAATGCTGACTATGGACTTATTGCTAAAATAGTACAAGTGCAGGTCTACTTAAAATTGAATGATTAATAACTAGACATTAGTCATGGATGTTTATTTTGATTATTTGGTCAGACAAGAATCCTCCATCACACACAATTCTTCTTTCCAGTAGCAACTAAACTCTGTGAATTACAATATAACTTAGGAAGGATGATGCTCAAAATAACATCTGCTATGTCCTAAGGTTAGCTACCACACGAAATAGCCTGAAGTTGATCTCTACCCTTTGCGATGTTTGAGAAGACAACTCTTAAAAGTTCTGAGGTGCCATAAAATTTGATTACCAGATACCTGCTACAAAGAGCAAACAACACTGCTTATGTAGCACACACCTGGTGCCTGGCAACAGTACCCAGGTGGGCTTATGTGACTCACCTTTTTTTATATCTTCTTCTAACAGGGGTAAGGGAGAATCCATGTGGGGAGAGGCAGGCAAAACCCAAAGGTTGCCAGCTGTATGACTTTTCACTATCTTCTGACTACACATCTAGGAAGAGACAGAACCTTCTTTTAACAAAGAGAAATCCTCAATTTGCAAAAGATACTTTTCTACTCAGGTAATAATAAATATAATTTCAACTATGAATAAGATTTAATAATGTAACAGTACAAGCACTGCTTTTACTACTTATGAACATGCTACAGTATTGTCTGTTGTTGTTACTTTAGTAATTTAAAAAAATTAAAATAAAAAAAGTTAAAATAAAGTTAATTAAATCCAATTGATGTCTTGTGTTCTGTTATGCAAAAATCAGTGTACTGGTTCCTAAAGGGATCACAAGAAGTTTGCTCAATTTCAAAGAGTATGTTGTAAACATAGTACTTCTTGATAGAACAGTCTTGGTATGTATAAAATGCATACACAGACAAGACACCAGAAAGAAAGGAAGTTCCTTAAAATATGGAAATAAATTTTTATAGGGAAGAATACCAAAGGAATTAAAATATGTGAAACTATTCAGAATTCAGGGAACAGTAAGTATCTCAGACTTCTGAAGTTTCAAGGTTCTTTAACTACAGCAGGGAATGACACAGACTGATAATGTGATGTGGAAACACATGCCACACTGGCTGTGCTAATGCGGGGATTAAAGCTCCCTTACTTCCCCAGTTAACCTGTGCTTGCCAGAAAAAAATGGAACCTGCTGGTTCCAAGTGCCAGGAATTCAAGCAGTGACACATATCACTTTGGGATAGTGATATCACGTGTCTTATCGTTATGATCATTAGCGCACATATAGAGCATTGCACAGGGAAAAGAACATATTGCTACCTTACACTGTCGTATTATAAATACAAAAACTCTATGTTATCATCTCACACTTCTTTCTTTCTCCAATATGCTAAGTATCCTCAGTTTCTTTCTGCCTGGGAATATATATACTATTCCATTTGGAATGCGAGTTCTATTCAACTCCTAAAGAAACAGAGAGCCAGATCTTCAGTGGGTTTAAAGCATTACAGCACATGTAACTTCACAGCAAGTACCATCACTGAGATCTCTCACTTGAAGATAGTGAAGCACTACCAGCAGGAAATGATACTGTTTTCTCTTGCCTGGCTGATGCTAGAAAAATGAGACAAAAAGATAAACATAGGGAGACATGAAAGATTCACCTGAAACTCAAAAGTTTTGATGAAGCAAAAGGAAAATTTAACAGTACTCTATCAAACCTTACTCTGTCAAAGGATTTTTGGAAATCTAGATAAAGTTTTAGTAGCTAAATTACCCAAGGAGTGGGCATGCTCTAATATAGGCTCCTTAGAACTTCCTCTGCAACCGCAGCTGTACAGGTTCTCCTGTAACTTTCATGCTGCATCCCAACAACACAAGAGGCGAGTGACTAAATTTGAATGAAAAGGGTAAATAAGTGCCAGCACACAGGTGCAAATTATTATTAATCTCAAGAAGAAGAAAGGTAGTTGGAAGGACATACTGGATCTTTGAGCAACCACGAAAGCCAAAAGGCAGATAAAAGGTCTGGGGACAGTGGGGCCGGTAAAGAATATTCGGACAGGCTGGACAAAGAGCCTGGCACACAGGCTGGGATTAAAGGGGACAGAGAATCAGGCACATAAGACTAGGATATGCTGTGTAAGGAACAGAGAGACTGGTGCAAGACAAAAATGGGAAAAGGAGAACCTGGAGCACACTGAGACGAGGAATCAGACAGGTTTGTACGCAACAAGGCACATCTCCCTCACAATTTGGAGCGGACCTCAAGATCCCACAGTCTCGTCTTTAGCCGGTAAATAGCTGTGAGGCCCAAGAGAAAATGTCCCATGCTTTTGTGGGTGATGATCTGCTGTCAGTTACTCCATTAGTCTAATGGCTAGAAATTCTTATATTGGATAGAAAGCTTTGAACCCTACTGATGAGCTATGGAAGACAACCTAATAGCATGTGCTGGAAATTTTTTCGATTTACTTTTTAAAAAAACATTTCATTATGAACGAAAAACTACCTTAAAATAACATTAAGTACACAAGATCTGAAAGCTACAAAATATTGATAGATCTGCAAAATGGAAATAATACTTTTTTCATAGAGCACATCAGGACTTCCTGGTTTAAAATACTAACTTTTAATGACTGATTATCATGCTTGTGTACACCTTTTAGTACAGTAGGATCCAGGCCATGATTGGGATCTTTTGAGCACTAGTGTGTCAACTTTACAGAAAAGGATAGGAAATTCTAAAGAACTGTTTATAAGACTAACAAGGAAATGAGATAGATCAAAATAAACTATTATACTTTTTCCTTCCAATTTGTATAATAACACTGTCCACAAGAGACATTAGGGAGATAGAAAATATGTAGGCTTTATCATAATAGAGAATCTTTCAGAGAAATCATAGGCACTCATTTTAGTTACGGCCATTATGAAGCATTATGCTTTAAGGGATCTAGATGTATGAATCTTCATGTCCTTGTGTTCCAAGAAAATAGCAATAAGCATATAACAAAGATTAACTTTATACCAGCTGGCATGTAAGTGGCTTGATACTGAGAAAAGGGAATAATAAACCACACTTTTCTACTCACCCTCAGCTCGAGCAGTTTGTGGAGGAAACACGAAAAATATATAAAAAGAAAAAAATTTAATTAATCAGTGACTGCTTTTTCAGGCTATTGCTATTGTATCAGTAAAGCAGCACTGATTTTACTATTGGTCAGTTTTATCCTAGTTTAAAACCCAGGAGTTTTGTTATAATAAACAGCGCTATGAAACACATGTATTTCATTTGTGTTCATGCAGATGTGATGAGCTACATAGAAAAGCAATTCAAGTAGAGTGTATGAGTTCAAAAACAGCCTAGAGGTTTTTATTTTTTACTGGAGATAGATATTTAACTCTCGTTTTCCGTATCCTTTAATTCTATAAACTCCATGGTAGGTGTCAACTTCAAAAAAGGACAGATGCAACTGTAACGTAATTTCAGCTCTCCTTTACGCTTCACAGTGCCACTATGATTCACGAAATTACATGATGCAGGCAACATAGTGGAACTGTTACCTAAGAAAATTCCACCCAGTCTTTATACCTTCCTTCTAAGTTCCTTCAGCATCCTATTTGCTGCATTATCGCCCCCTTAAAGACTTAAGTGAGATATCAAAGCAAAATTTGGCAAAACACTTTCAGATGTCAGTTATTTCCATTAAAATGAAGACAACTCAAAAATAGCTTAAAAATAACAGTAAGTACTACAAGAAAAATGTTTACTTTTAGCATCATTACCTGTAGGCACCTCACCTGCTTTCTCTCTGGCAGAACCCAAGCTCAAAAGAGCTGCAATGTACCCTTACAGCTATGAGGTGACTGGAATCACAAACATCTTCCTGCATGAATAATGTCTTCTAGTGAAGTTTTTATGAAGATTATGATTCAGCAAGTATATTTGTCTGAAGTCAGCACAAAGCCTGCTCGTTCATCATGGGTACTTTTAAAGTACAGCTTTATAGGGCTGGAAGGGAGCACTTAATCTGCAGTGCAGAGTATGGCTTACTCTGTATAATATGCTTGGAGTGTGCTGAAAAACTATTTTTTTCATTTCAAGCACTTCTGAGTGTAATTAACCTGGGACATGAGAAAAACAATTCTATTACCCTTTCTAAAGTGTTTTTCTCCTGTGGATAAACCTCTCCCACTTGATTTTTTCTTTTTGCTTCATTTTAAATAGGGCACTTGTTGTAACACCATAGGGATTTTCTGATTAGTTCTCTATTTGTTTTCTTTTTACCTAGACAGCAATATTTAACCAGAACAACTGCTTTTAAAAATACATTTATAAATATGTTTTTTCCCTAGAAAAGAATATAGGTTAGTATTAAATACAGAGAAAAGATGATTACTATCATGTATCAAAACTACAGTTTATCAACCAAGAAGATTAGATAAATCAGATTTTTTAAGTAAATATCAGAAAACCACACAGCTTCGTAGTAACGGTGGAAAAGGTATATAACAGCAATCTATCATTTCATGATTATCTGCACCAAATTGCCATCTACCTTCATATTTTTGATTAAGAAGATCTTGCTGAGATTTGAGGTACACAGTTCGTAATCCCCACAAAGAGAAGGATGAAGGACAGCAAGATAAAATCAATAGAACTAAGGCCAGTTTTCAATATGCTCAGAAAACTGGCAGGTAAGAGTTTGTAGAAGGCACCTCTAATGGAAACTGCAAGTCTGTCGAACTGCATGTTCCTCAGATAAAAAGTACTACAGAAATAAGCTCAAACTATCCCAGAGATGAAGCAGGATAGGAAGGATAGCAAGTTACCAAACTTGATAAATCATGTTCTTCATTGATCTCTAAAGAAGAAAAAAACCATACCGAAAAAAGAAAATGATCATAAAGTGAACAGGTACAACAAAATGAGATGCAACTAAGAAAAAACTTGGGGGTAATAAAAGTGCCATCATCAAGTACATTCATAATTATCGTTAAAATATGAGCTAATTGTAAGTAGAATCAACTCACTTTATTCTAGTGCAAAAGGGAAGAGGTCTCAGGCTACCTTAACCACCATGTTCTGAGGTTTTCAGATTGGTGGATCCTGATGAAATGCATTCTAGGATACCTGAAGAACTGTCTAAAGCAATCTCAGAACTGCCCATGGGACTCTTGTAGAATGGAAACTCTACTAGAAGACTGGAAAAGTGCATAGTGTCTGTCTTTAGGAAGGGGTGAAGGATATGTTGAGGGATTCTAGCCCTATTGGTTTAACTATAATTCTTGGAAAAAAAACTCTTAAGCAACTGAACAAGCTAATTACAAATATCTGGAAAGTAACAAATAAATGTTCAACTTGAACCCATCAAGACCAAATTTCTCAGACCCATCTAATTTTTTTTCTACGATATTTTAGCAAGCATTATGAATAGGGTAGAGAACTTAAGTACTACTTGCCTTGGCTTTACCAAGGCTTTTGAAGCTACCTGATCATGATACTATACAAACAAATGAAGAAAGTATGGTTTAGACATCCTTACTACAAGAGAGATGCAAAGCTGCTCTGGTAACTAATTCAGAAAGAAGTTCTATGTCAGAATGGAAAGATATTGAGAGGCTTCAATGGGTCTGCCCTATAACTGGTTACAAAGCAACAGGTCCTGCTGTTCACTCAGGAGAAGGAGGTATGGAGGTTTCAAGCAGTGGAAGAAAAACAGTTCAGACTAAAAAACTCAAGTGAAGTAAAGACAGAGGTGCTAAAGAACTTTCACTTTGTTCTCTATCGCTGAATCATAGAAACAATAGAAGTGTTGGTTAAAAGGGATCTCTGTAGGACATCAAGTCCATTCTTGAGTCTACTAACCACACTAGATCGGGTCAGCTTTGGTTTTGTCTAGATTAGATTACTGTAGGAGTTCATTGTATTCTGTAGTTTTACAGCCTTGCAGTCTAAACTGATGTGTTTTTTTCTGTTGATTTATATACTAAGCAGCAAAGCAAGGAAGCAATATCAAACAATAGTTTCACTGACATTTACATCGTCTACCAGTTTCTATTCTGAAAAAGAATCTCATTCTGATAATCAAGCCAAATAATCTTAGTAATTTATAGTAAATAAATAAAGTGTATAATGTTGTTTTCAAATGACCTAATTTTCGTCCTCCGAGACTTAAGAACCAGCATATGGAATTCAATGCAGAAATACCCAACGGTAAGTAAAGGACAAATTCTCACCAGTGTCAGTGGAACTATTTTAAAGTCAGTTCTCTGTATGAAATTGAAAATAGGAATGATTTTTAAAACTGGCTGTCTTTTTGTTCAAGGATATTTCTGACTAGGAAAATTATGTTGAAAATTCAAGTTTGTCTTTCTCATTCCAATTTATGTTGTCCAGCATTCTATCTACTTAATGATTAATACAGTTTCCCTGAGATGTAATACTGAGATAGCAATAAATATTTCCCTCACATTTTGTTTATCTAAATAGAATAAACTCCAATTTAAATGGAAAGCCCAACATATAACCTTCAATACGCAGCAAGCAGACATCTTTATCAACAGGTCTTATGTATTATTCTTACCTACTTAAAGCTCTTAAACTAATCAGAGATGGCTCTGAATCGTCAATTTTCCATGTAATTGGAAAAATCAAGCTTTGCTCCTTTGATGACCTACTGCTAGCTCTCCCAGAAATTTACCTCCATCAAAACTCTGCCATAGCAGGTGCAAGAGAGAATAGATGGAGAACTTTGGTGAATCCCACATCTGTTTTTTGAAAAAGGGAACAGAAGCAGCACAGAAGGAAGTAAGAAAGATAATTGCTGGCTTGAACTACAGTACATTTTACTTGCAGGCAAAGGGCCAGCTTACACGAGGCAGAATATGCAGGACCATCTTATTGGAATTCAGGGGTGGGCCTCCATTCTTGTCCGGAGACAGCTGTAAACCAGCAGCCCATAGCATCACAATCAGGCACTGAGTTTTGTCAAGGAATGCTGATATGTACAGAAGCAGCTTCAGCAGCTTTGGCTGCACCCCTACCTAGCAAAATGACAGTCAATCTCCAATTCCAGATGACAAGAACTGGATAAAAACTTAAAACAAATGGTGACCTTTCAAAAGATTAATTTGTTTACCAACAAATGTTCTACGTTTGTCATCTCAGATGGGGGTGACCTTCACATTCCCATTTCTAGGTTGAAAGGATGCTGACTTTACTCATCTGTTAAGTTAACTCCATCTCACCAATTATTTCCTTTTTTATTTTTAGTGACAAGAAGATTTTATTAATCCACTGTGCTGTTTATTATGATTACATACCATAATACAAATGCAACAAGCTTATTTTGAATTACATTGGTGTAACATCGATTTGTTTAAGTCTCATTCTGCTACCAAAGCCAAATTATGCTTCGACTGTAATTATAGCCACATGCATAGGTTTAAAACACAATCAGATTTTGAGGACCAAAAGACCTGATTTTCTTCTACAGCTTCTTCTAATCATTTGAAATGAAAAGAATTGCCTTGCTCTGCCTTAATTTATAATTTTGGAAATGAATAGACTCTCAGTGATAAGCATTAGTGATTAGTATGATGCAAATACTGAATAAAGAACAAATAACAGAGGATATGATTGGAGTGATTGCACTCAAATAAGTTAGCTAAAAAAAACCACCAACAAAACAGAATCACTGCCATCACCATTACAGCCACACTATATAAGATGCAACTCATAAAGGCTAGAAATCATCACCATATTAAATTCTAACTCATGAATAAATTAAAAGGTTCCTAAGTTTACAGTATAATATATATTTATATGAAAACAGGGACCAAAAAGTGCCAGTATAATTCTATAAAAGAACAGCAGTCCTATGAAAATGAAACGTATAGTTGTGAATCTTTTCTACATTGCAGCAGTTAGTCAGAATTATTTTTGCTGCAATTCAGATTACTGTTTGTTTTGCTAGATCCTCCATGTGAAGTGTTCATATTTAATAATTATCTCCTCATCATTTCTCATTTGTTATCCAGATATAGTCTACAAAATAAAGTGATGCCCAGTCTGCCAATGGTGTTTCAAACAGAATTACATTTCTCATTTTAAGATAACTACAGAATGTTAGAGGACGAAGCATTAGTGCTTATCAAACCAAAAAAGTACAAAAGGGCGACAGTAACTGCATAATTAATTTTTCTTAGTTTCTGTCATAAAACTCAGCATCAGTAAACACCGAAATAGTAAGAAAAGAAGAATTTTTTCATGAATAAATGAGATCTTTACTAAGTTTGAAAATGAAAATAATTTTTTCGAGCTACTCAAATCGCAGGATAATAAAGAGTCTGTGTACTTTGTGCTTGACCTATCTAGTTACATCAAAAACAGCGTGTTTTTAATCTCATCACATTTTAAAATGCTCAGGTCTCCTTGAAAACTCAGATGCTGACAACTCTTGGAAAAAAATGAATGCAGTTAATCAAGCAATTAGTTTTTCATTCATGTCACTGGGAGTCCTTCTGCCACCGATTTTTTGGGGGAGATAGTCTTTGAATTTATGTATGTATGTAGGGCATGTACATGGGTACATATGCATGTCTGCTCGTGTGTGTGTTCCTGTGTGTATGTACAAATATTGCCCTCTAATGGCTGATCAGAAAAAACAGGGTAGGTAGTACCTAATTTAATTCTTCTTATAGGTACTTTAATTGCTGTTTTTTCCAAAACTGAAGACCATATAATTTCAGACCTGCGACTACACACTGATTTATTTTAGCTACTATTGGTGATCTATATCATTTCACTGAGTGCTTGTATACGTCACATTTAACAAAAATGCCTTCATTCACAATCTTGGTAGTGGATTTTGCAAATCTAATTGCAAGATTTTACCCCCAGTGAAAACAGAACATTTCAAAACACAGACTGTGTCATGAAATTCAAAAATTTTTTTAAAGTGTCTACTTCAGTAAAGCTGTAGAATAAATTACAGATAGGAAATACCTACTCGTTTTTTCAGCCAATCTCCCTGTCATAACAGTTTCTAGGCAACTGTAAATATGTATCAGAGAGCTTGACTAATTTACACTAAATGTTTGTAATTCAAGTCAACATTAAGAAGTTTTCTCTGATCAGTATACGTTTCAGCGAGAGTGGTAAAACACATGGCACTCTGCAGTAGTATTATATTCCTCTCTGTGAGTGTTTTAGAGTGGTTCTAAAAAGCTATTAGCCATGATGCTTTCTTCTAATTAACTCTATATCACAGGGTTAGACAAATCACCTCTTAGTCTGGGCAACAGCTTTCAAAAATCATTTTTTATAAGTGGCAGCTTACAACTGTGCCATTCACAGATTCTGTTTATGTTGTTTAAAACCAAACACCCTAGAAACTTACGGCACTGGGCTTGATGCATAATACTTCTATTACAAAAATTAAATTCTAGACGAGCATCCTTGTGCGAGACTGTTGGGCATATTCTTTCATGTGGACCACAGTGCTGCGCTGAATTTGTGAACATAACTGACTTTTGGAGGATGCCTGTGGCTATCAAATTTATTTAAAAGCAGACTTTATAGAAAATGTCATCCTCATGTTTGTTTAAGAGGAGCAGTGGTTGCAGAATAGAAACTTGGAAGAATCAAAATTTAATGTTACACAGCTTAAACATTCTAAGACCAGAGAGAAGAGAGAAGGGTGATTTCAGGGCCTCTGGCCAGGGTACTCTTATGAATGTGTTGTGGGAAGTGCTCAGTCTCAGCTTTGATAGATAATTGTTTTGTACTAAGGGAAACAGCTTGACTAGAGATAAAAGAAAGGCTGTGCTTTAGAATACCTTGTAGCTTGACAGTGAGTATGCTTGGGATCTATCAGACATTGAAATATCTCCACATGCAATGGAAGGATCTAAATCTGTCACTCACATTCCAAAGTAAGTGCTCCCAGCATGGGACTAAGAAGAAGAATAGGACATTCTCTCCCAAGCCCTGTCAGAAAAATAAGATGCAAATGACACCTAAATTCATGCATTCACTCTAAGATTCTGATTCTTATTCAGTATAACCCCTATTTTTCTGCTGTAGTGCTTCTGATTTCTGCTGTCATAGCCCTATAGCAGGATTGCTTTAAAAAAAAAAGGTCAATTAAAAATAGCATCAGAGCAAAGTACAAGCATTTTTTGCTCATTCATAACAATCCTATTGGCATTTGAAAACTGAATGTATTCAAGTCTTGTAAAGAAATGACCATGGAATGAACAACTGAAAGCCCGTTCTTATCAGCAAAACCCCTTTTACTTCTTCCTTGATCTTTGTGTCACATCCTAAACTCCACAAACTCCGATTTATCTTCACTCCGTGATTTTACTGAGATCTCTTACCATGCACGTTCCCATGTATGCTTATACTTTTGCTGGACTGGGGTCTTGTTACCCAAACCTGTTACATTGCATGTTTGTTTTCCCCAGCACTGTCACTCAGAATGTTTTGATTGCTACATATGAATGTCAAAAAAATACACAATTATGAGGTACTTTCACTTACAATATATATATATTTTTTTATTTAGGTCTGATATGTATTACGTTTAATAATGAACAGTCAATGCATACAAGACATAAAAGTTACTTACAGGAACAGGTCTTTTCTTAGTTATAAGTGGCAGCCTGGTCTCATAGCTCTGTTGCTTTAAAACAGCTTTCTTATTGATGTTCTCTGGGTCAAGCATAATTTTCATATCCGTTTCCAGCTGCTGCTGAAACATATAATATGCATAGTCTTAAAATAACTGCACTAGGCCAGAAGTGTTTATAAACAGGAATTGACTAACATGTTCATAAATTTGCAAAATGACGATAAAAAAAATCATGTTATCTCACTGTCCATACAGAACCGGGCAAACAATGAGAAAGTGCCTTTTGATTAGACAAACGACTTAGCAAGACATAAAATTGCTAATCACATATATGGTTCTGCCAAAATTGGTTCAATTAATTTCATTATAAATTCTGAACATTCCAAATTTGCACATCTTTGAGTTAAATTTGAAGAGGAAAGGACAATCAGGTTTGACTCACTTGATTAACATAAGTCATTTGTTGATTCCATTTACCTGTGCTATAACAAAGGTTTTGATACCAACAAATTAGGAAACGTGGACAAAGTGAATAATATTTTTAGAAAAAAATCCCAACTCATTATTATGAATATTAATACAACTCATTGTGTTGGAAAGAAAGAGTTAATACAGTCACATTTTATAAATAGAGCTGTTTAAATAAAATGTACTTTGATTATGCTGCTATCAATTTTTTTTCCTGAATGTTGTCTCAGGTAAATCTCAGATTAGCTTTTTAATGAAGTTTGCATCTCTGCCTTATAAAACTATTTTGTGAACTAGTCAAGGGTATGCAAAGTATGCGTCTAACCACAGATACAGATACAGACACATGCAACACACATTCTAATCTAAAGCATATACTTATTTTATAAAAGCCAGAGGTGGCTTTTTCTATCATAAAAGTATCTTAAGGCGAAAACACTTCAGTTCATCATAATGCATATGCTTTAGTTTACATGTGGATCTGTATCAATTGTAATAATTTCTCCCAATACTTTTATTGCTAACTAGTCTCTGCCCTTAACAGTGTTTATTTACCAACCAATGCCAAACAGGGAAGAATCCTCAGATGGCAGGAACTAATGGATCACCAGACAAGTCTACACAGCTATGGTAATTCAGAGGAGCTGTGGGCCTGGCACTTTATGTGCTTAATTCCCATTGCATGGATATGGGAATACAAAAAGCCCTCTTACCAAGTGAGATCCAACTAAACATATTTATATATTAGAACTCTCTGCTGATACTTCTGTTGTGTAAACATAAAAAGGAATTTAGGAGAATTATATTTTTTGACAAACAAAATATCCCATAAAAAGTGCAAGAATCATTAGAGGTATATTTGAACTATTAAGCAATTGTATTACTTTGTGAAAGCACTAAAACTGGTGGAATTTATTTATCTGCACAATATATTCCCTTCTTTTGATAGTAATTACAAGCAGATGTATCAATGAGACGCTCATTTAGATTTGGGTTTGTAAGAACAAAAGTTATTATCCAAGCCAATTACTCTTTTACCCACATGGCTGCACAGAGACAGAAAGTTCAATTTTCACCTCATCAGTGATTTTGTGGTATTTATTTTATTACTATAACACACCACTGTACAGAAAGGAAACTGCTTGTGCTATTAAACAAGAATTGGGGGAAAATTGAGTACCTCCTCAATTAAAATAAGAGATGATTCACAATTCAGATTCCCCAGTCAGACTGACAGTGAAATTGTTGTGTGTTGGAGTGGCAAATTCCACTCAGTATAACAAGAATTGAAATGCTTAATAATAAATAAATAAATAAAACCCACAACTGATAAAGGTTACTCTGTCAGCTTAGATGTATGGCAAGTGACAATTCTACACTTGCAGGATGGTATTATCGGTCTCTTCCATCTATATTATCCAAAGTCTTACACTTAAGCTAGCCCGAATCATCTTGATGTAGAACAAGAAAAAGATGAGAATAGCAGGGCAAGCAGTGCATTATTACTAATATAATGCTCTACGAGAATGAGAATTATTGTGCTCAGTTATGAACATGGAGTAAACAGGGATATACAAAACAAGTTGACATGTTCTGTACAGTTAAAGAGGCAAATCCTGTTTTACTTCAACACAAAAGTCATTTCAGAGTAGAGGGCATTTTATCGTATAGCAAGCCAACAAATCAGACTCACTAGGTAATCTGTTTTGAAGATGCATGTGGTGCATGGTTTCAAATAGTCTAATCCCTTTATGAACAAATTACGTTATGTTAACCTTTGAAACAATCTGCATTATCAGTAACTAAACCAGTTTTCATGTCTGGTTATTTGTGGTATTTGCATATTCGAGAGCCCTTTAGAAACAACTTTTCATTTACATCTTTAAGTCTATTAAAGATGAGAGAATATTAACTTCTACTATACATTCACAATGTCAACTTTTAGTAAATAAAACAAAATAAAGCTGCGCAAGCAACAGCTCTGGTGTTTTCAATTATGCGCCTTTTTTTAAACAAATTTGAACTGATTCACCTACTAGTTATGGACAACAGTGTCTTTTCAGCCTTTGCTATGCAGGGGCTTTACGATTACTGCACGAGGAAGATGCCTCTTTATGGTTCTCAAGCGTCATTAGAAGAAGAAACCCAATTACAACACACAATGAGAAAAAGAAAGGGGTACAGTGCTTCACAATTCCTCCTATGAGCCAGGTAGCCAGGTTCAAACAGCCTCATCCTGCTGCTGATACGATTCAGAAATACTGTACGTGTGACTAAACAATAATTTTAAGCCTATTCTGACACCTGTGGGCAAGCTATTTCCCACATGACAACTATTCTATGTGAAAATTGCATCTGTGCTCATTTGACTCCAACCTTATTTTATCCCAACTGCTACAAATACAACTTATGCTCCATTTCTACTCTCACATGGCCTACTATGGATTGCAAAGCACAAAAATATTACTACCTGAATTATTCATTTCCCTCAGAACCTCTGTGAGTTGAAAAGTTGATTTCTTCAAGCCTATGTACCTGGAAATACTGTCTGCAAATGGAAAACTAGTCAGTTCCCAAACATTTCGTCTGAGTGGAATGGAATTTGGAAATACCGGAAAGAACACTTAAATAAAAAAAATTGTTTATAGTTGCAAGTGAGGAAAAGACAGGAAGTGAGGAATTGTAGGTGATAATTTCCCAGCTGGATTTCACAACTATTTAATAATAAAAGCTTTTTATGTTGGCATGCCGGGCATGTAGAACAGCTGGCAAAACAGCGCTGTTTGTCATTTTCTTTATAATGGGAAATTAGGGCTAGCTTGTGTGTCACTGGATACGCATTTCCAAGCAGATGCCATGGATATCAGAAATGAAAAGACAAAGAGAAAGTCAAGGCAGGACATAGCATGTGCTCCCCTGTAAATTAAGCTCATTGGTGCACATGAAGAGTTGAAAGACCGTTGATAATACAGAGTTTACAGAGTAGCTGAACTCTGATTATTTTTTTCAAAACATAAGTGTATTCATTTAGGACAGGGTTAGTCTGGCAAACTGTACCCTGCTTTCAGAACACCAACAAGCACCATCCTTGTCCATTCAAAATTGAGAATGCCAGGGGTACTCTATTCAATAAATTCCAAAGTTCATATTCTTTGAAAATTATGAATGAAAAAATTTTCACAACAATAACAGTAACATTTTATACAAAGATATAGAATTTATATAAAAAGATTACCAACTTTTTCAGCACAATCTCACAGAATTTCATTTTCATAGTAATATTGCATAATGAAATTTGTGCAAGTTAAATAAAAATCAGAGATCTCACTGTACCTTTTCCATCATTTCAAGAGTAAGCAATACTTTAATATTACTTTATACTGGGACTTATTTTACAAAGAAAATTGGCAACAGAAGTGTTTGGCTGCTCATTCTGGCTATACAGTTTCGTGTAGCTTCTATTAAGAGTCTTAGAACAACAGAGAGCCTCTTCTTAAGGTTATCTCTCACCAAAGTTCCATTGAGTTTAAACACCATAATAACCCAAAATTGTGATAATGGGCATTTTTTAATTCAATTAATTACCTTAATTTGTTTTTAAAATATGTTTGGGAAAACCACTTTGAACTCATAAGTCAAAACTCACACCTTAGAATAAAAAAGCAAAGGTACTTCCAATACAAACATTTTAAGAAGGCTTTAAATGAATTAACAAGGATTTCAGCTATGAAAGATGGTCAAACATCAGATTTCAAGGAGAAAACCTATACTAACCATACAAGTGACTGCCCTATATATATGAAAGAAAATCGTCCACAGCTGTCTGTGTCTTTTACACAAAAAAAAAGAGAACCAGTTTTACTCTCAAATAATCCAAACATCTATATCTGTGCTCATGCTATTCCAATATACAGTCCCATTTATTTCAAAGACATTACTTGCAGAATCACAGTTAAGCATATGGTATTTGCAGGACTGGGACCTTAAAGCAGAATAAACACCTGGTTTCAGGATTCTTTAACAATATACTTGTGGAGGGGAAAAAGAAAAAAAAAAAAAAAAGGAATGGAAGGCTTGTGGATGCACCCATAATGCTACCTACTGAAGTCCTTCCTAACTTAGACTTTAGCCTGACCACGAAGCGGGGAGAAAGCTCCTGCCTCTCAGCTCTCTCATTCTGCTGAGAATTTTTAACACATTCAGTCACCAGATGGTGTATTATCAAAAACTGACTTCATGTGGAGTCAGAACATAAGGTCATGGGATCAGCCAGTAACCTACAAGATGCCAGCCTACTCATTTAACGTGGTCTCTGGCAAAACAAGTAATATGTTATTTCAGACCTGTGAACCTTGAGAAATACGTAGTGCTGACTTGCTGCATGCCTGGACAGTCATGGGCTCAACAGGCACTCGTGGCAAAACAAGCTGTTTCTGAGAAGCACCAAAATGAAGCCCCCTGAGTTAAAAAGAAACAAACAGTGAGGTTTTTAAAACTTACTTTGATTTTACCTATTAAATCCATACTGCTTCCATCTGGTTGAGTCTAAATTACTATATTTTTATTTAGGCTTGCGTTTAGTGAAAAATCACAGGAATTAACAAAAGGTTGCTGTAGCTACTTAGGACTGCATTTACTTTCGTATTGCTTTTTAACTTAAACAAAATAAAACTGAAATAGTAAATGACCAAAGTAACCTCATTTGGGCCAATACTCCCATTTGCTTTACAAGATTCTGATACCACAGTTTTTCTGTCTTGATGCTTGCATTTGTCTCTACAACAAAACAGCTCTTTCACTTACCATTTAGTGGGCTGTTTTGAATGTACTTCTTTATTATCAGTAGAAGAAATAGTTAACACTTGTCTGTTTATAGCATTTAAATAATTTTCAGCGTGTTTCTGTCAGAGGGAAAAAAAATAATGTTTAGATTATTATAAAGGCATGAGGGATACTAAATTTATTTAACTTGGTTAACTTAGCAATCTAAATCTTCCCATGACTGAAAAGTTGACAGGCTTTGTGCTTCTGTTGGACTAAACCAGATTTTGGCTAAAGTTAAGAGGTCTAAGATCAATTAATTCAGACCATGCAAAAAAAAAAAAGAAGCCATCGTTCTAAACTGTAATATTTGGTGAATCTCATCATTCACTAATCAGAAAGGTAACTCGCAGGATGACAAACGTATGGCCCTATGTACTCCAGGTGAATTACTGACAGAGATCTTGAAGATTGAAGTATCTTCCGGATCTGTTCCATTTTACTTACTCTCAGCCCAAATTCAGTTCTTTCAATTGCTGTTTCCAGGTCGCTAATATCCACAGCTTTTACATTTCCTTTCAAGTTGATATTTTTCACTTTGTCTTTAAGCTTGTGAAGGTCTTCTTGAACCTAAAAAGCAAGTTATGACAGAAGTCATACCTTTAACCAAAATCCATGCGATTATCTAGTAGTGTGTAATCCAAAATGAATGCTTCCTAAATACAGGAAAGAAATACATACAACTTCCTGTAGCTGTGTACTTTTACAAAAGAGAGGGAAATACAAAGCCAATGACTTTAAAGCCATTGATTAGGAGGAAACCTGAAAAAAAAAAAAAAATTAAAACAAAGCTCACAAAGCAATGACAATTAACTTCAGGACTGAGGTCCTTTGCCTAGGAATGTTCTTTCTGTACACGTTTCAAACATCTCTCTGGCACAGATGGCTTAACCTTGCAGGAAGCTCCAGAAAGGTTAACAAGGCATTGAAAGGTAGATGCAGCCTGAGAGGAGGTCATGTCAGCTCATGTCAGAAAAGTACATTTACACTGTGGTAGCCAAATAAATTCAAGGTCCCGTTATACTAAGAACTATAACATTTACAAACCCCAAGCCCCCACCCAAAATTCACAATCATGACACTCAAAACAAAACAAGCAAACAAAAAGGTAGACAAGCAAGTTTCTCCATATTCCCATCTTCCTGGGTTTTGTGCTATCCCCAGCAAAATTCCAGGAACATTGTGGATATGAAGTGGCCTTTTTCAATTCTGCCTCACAGAAAAATAATTTGCTAGAGCCTTGAAAAAGATGAAGAAAAAGAAAAAAACAACGATCACATCTTGGGTGAATTTTCTTCCTTGTAAGAAGAGAATGAGTGGCAGCCTAGAGATAATTTCCCTTCCTCATATGTAAAAGATGCCTCTTGATTTTATCTATATATATGCGTGTGTGTATATGTATATATATATATATATATATATGCTGTAACTACTGAGTTATTTATATATAATTTTGCAACCCGGTTAAGAAGGAACTGAACACCTATAAGGTAAACAATCAAAAACTAAAGTTCAATTCAAGTTTTGCAGATGGAACATAATTTTCACTGATATTGCTTTGTCAAAAATATTCCCAAATGCTGCTGCCAACGCAAGGGCTTGTTTGGAGACCTCAGTCTCTTGTCCCATCCGTGTGGTTGATGCCCACTGAACTCAGTGGACGTTCTCAAGTGACTTCCATTTGAGCAGCTGAGGTCCTCAATTTGGAAGATTGAGAAGAACGGAGGAAACACGCAACTCGACAACAGAGTAATTCTTCGCAATAGGATTTAAGCATCCGATGGTATAAACAATCTGATGATTTATAGAGTATTTACTTATTTAAAATACCAGTTTGCTACTTTGGTTACACGACTTACATCTTAAGAGTACAAAGTGTGGATACTTGAAGAAAACAACGTTATAGCTCAGGGATATTGAGGACTATAACGTGATTACGTCAAGACTAGCAATTCAAGGGTATTCCAATGCAATTTCAGTCTGAAAAGCAAAACCACTACGGCGTTTCTCAAGTTCATGCCTCCAAAACCCAGCGCGGATCCCACACCCGAGGGTTCCATCGGTGCTAAC